>JAPYZD010000214.1:0-72901 GCA_030522725.1 Ichneumoninae sp. B BG-2022a | reverse complement strand
TCGGATAAAAATCTGAAAAAAATCAAGCTTATGGAAGATGCTGATAAGATTGTTCGTCCATAATAATGATCCCAAAATGTTATTCGTTTCCTTTATGTTCAAATTGGTTTAAAATCGTAATTTTCAAGTATTTGATAAAATGTTGAAAAAATGCATACGTATTCAGAAAAATTCACAAATCAATTTCGCAATAAAAAGAAAATTGTTTGCCGGCTAATTTGTTGTATAATTTTTTTTTCAGTAATTTGTTATGAACACTGAAATTATTATTATGCACAAACAATCTTTTCAGCACCTTTTATATGCTAGAATTTTTTCAGATTTTTTTTCTCATCGAGAAGTGTTTGTAATCTTTGCCTTTTTTCTCTCGAACTTAGGCGGCGTCAGTCATTGCGCTAGTACTACCTTAACAATTTTAGTTTGTATTTTAGTATATAAAACTAGAACTGGATGGCTGTATCGACAAATTAACAAAATAATAAATTGTGGAACTTTGTGGACAATAAGTTGTTGTAAAAAGTAGAAACTTTTTTTTACTGTCTGTGAGTTGTGTCGTTAAATTAACGATGCTTCAACGCGCACTTTTTACCGCTGTCATTGAATCAAAATATTTAAAAAAAAGAGACCAAAATCTTCCGTTTTCGATATACGAATTCTTGCCAAAGTCAAAATGTTCCCTTAACATATTCGGGCGCTTCTTCATTCCATACTCAAAAATTCGTGCGCTAACTCACAGCCAAATATCCAAGTGACAAAAAAAAATGAGGAATAATTTGATGATCTTCGATTGTAGTACAATTAAATGTTGCTGTGCAGTAAGTCGGGCGACGAGGCAGCCCGGCCATGGTGAGAGATACGGCGCTGAGCGAAGGGGTTGTAAGGGCGGAGTGGGGCGGAATTGAGGTTGTGAGAAGTAATTCGAAATATTCATGAGGGAGGGGTTTCTCTCGCGATACACTTCATCATACATACAATGAATTTTGTATCAAGCAAGTGTGCAGAGGAGAGCTCGCGGTGCCCGGCAGCTCATCGAGGCCTGCCGGAGCCAACGACGCGAAACGTGCGGCGCGCACATGGACGTGCGGTCACAATGAACGATGAGAAAAAAAAGACGACAGAGTTATGAAACGATATGAAAATGTCATGCTTATTCGACGCCGACTCCGGGGGCTTCGTCCAGATTGCTTACGTAAATCCGCAGCCGATATTCCGTGTTTTTTGTTTCGGAAGAGGTAACACGGCGTCGGGGGAGCGCGCGTGTGATCGAGTGTTCGAGATTCGTGGGGACCGCGGTATGGGAACAAAAAAAAAGTGAAGAGATATAGTCGCGGGAATTATTGGAAAAAAAAGAAAATGTCGCGTGCCGTGATTCGGTGGAAGCCATTAAGGCAATCGAGCACGGCGTAAGCCGCGGTGGCGGCGGTGAGGAAGTCCTCGGGGACCTGACCCACGAACGGTAAGAAATTGCTAGAGGAATACTACGGAGAGCGAGAGACAGAGCGATACGGAGACAAGGAACTCGATGAAACTTGCCACGTACGGATTGAACCCATCAGACTGCGATTGTTGCGGTCTAAATTATTGAGATGCGCTCAAGAGAGCGATTATGTCAATTATCAACGCAAAAGCCTCTTTGGCGGGAGTTCCGAATGCAATGCGTCCTCCAAAAGTGTTATGGTCAAAGCCTCTTAGGGTATCCTAGTTGCTCCTAAGATTCCCTCTAAGATCCTGAGTTTCACTTTTGAATAAGATTGAATTTACGATCAGGTAAGGAAAGCTACACGAGTGGGAAATGAACACTATTTTGCGTTGATTCCTCAGGATCGGCCGCATTATAGCGGGGAAACAAGCAAAGGATCGCAAAAAAATGTATAATAATGTATATAAATTAATAACAGTTATTGAGCTTTCGTCGAGTATCAGCCAATAAACGCATCGACTCACTGGGTTCGAAATATTCGATACCCCTCGTCTCCGTGCGAACCGAGCCAGTCCCCCATTTTTGCAGCTGAAGCCAACTTCGTCCCCACATCGCCTTCGCCTTAGTCTTACGAATAAAGGCATCGAAAAGCTGCAGATCAACTATGCCGATACAGTCGGTCCCAGATTCGCTTCGCAGCACTGGAGCTACGCCGATTTTCGCCGAGAATGTAAACACGGACTACAGCTACACACTTGTGACTCACACGTGCAAGTGCGCTTCTGACTCGAGTACATGTCTGGAGTTATGTCACGCCCATATTTTTATTTCTCGACGAAACGACGGCACCGGGAACGAAACTCTCGACCCGCCGCTCCTCCGGCTTAGTGGCGAGCACCCTAACCACAGGGCCAACGCACCGGTTCCGAAAAACTATACATATTTTAATGATCTTCAATAATACGGTCGTCCGTACGAAACGAATCCTCGCGGAGCCATCATTTTCGCTTCGTTAACGCGGACAGTTAAGCATTCTATAGAATATTCGAGCTTTAAACGTCGCATTCGCCCCGTCTCGTCTCGCTTAATCATTCTCTCATAATCTCACATAAATTATATTCATCCGTGAAGCGCGAAATGCCGGTTCTCTCCCTTGCCTCTGAGCCATCCCCTCCGCGCGCCGTCTCTATTTACCTTAGCGCTCTTTCATTCGCGACGTCCTTCTCCCTCTCATTACGACTCGCTCGCAGCCCCTCCGCGCTATCCGGCCTTTCCGACTCTTCTTGTCCTCCGGCTCCTTAACGCTGTACTGCAGCTTGACAGCCCGCGGCAAAAGCACAGAAATTCTAATTGCAGGTTTTCTACCGTCTTGGCCATCATCCACCTTCCTGTTGGCTCACTGTCGTCTCCGTGCGAAATCTCGATGCTCGGTTTTCCTTCCAACCCCTCCCATAGACTCCCTCACCCTTTCTCCGTTCCGAGGCACACAATGTCACTCCGCGTGCTGCACGACGGTATTTCTTTGCCCACCTTTTTCAGCTCATCGTCCTTTGGCGAGTTTTTTTCTGTAATTTCTTGAGAAAATTCCGAACCACGAGTTGTTCCGGCACGAACTAGGGGAGAGCGGGGCAAAAATGGCACAGCGGGGCAAAACGGGATAATGAGACAAAACGCACTTTCCAGCAACTTTTGGAGGGTTTCGATGGCGGTTCGTGGGGCAAAACGGGGTTGAAAATCAGGATAAATCGTTGGGACAAAATGGAGCATCCAAACATTATTGGAAAATTGAGTTTTGCCCTCACTATCCCGTTTTGCCCCACTGTTCCATTTTGCCCTGCTCTCCCCTATGACGAGCTTCGAAATTATGCGCGGACTGTCGGTAAATTAACACGTAAATCAATGATATATGAACCGGTCCATATTGCCCACTTTTACCCTACACTGAGAGAAGGATCTAGTAAAAGCTATCTGTCGTCTAAGGAAAATTACCATAGCACATATTAGTAGGAAACTGGGGCGGAACGTCTGAAATTTTTTAAGGATTTTCAGCCATAAATTTAATTTTAGGGATAGCAAGAATTTTGTTACCATGACTCATTAACCTGCTTAACATAGGGACAACAAAATATTTTGCTGTGGCAGCAAATATTTCGCTGTAGCAGCCGAATGTTTTTGCTACGACAACAATAAATTGTTGACGATCTACATTTTGTTAGAGAAACAAAACTATTTTTCTCCGTGCGTAATATCCAAGAAAAATTCTTATAAGTCCGGTAATTCCTACCATAGGTGCCCTTCTACTACTATTTGCTATGGTAATATTTCTCGAGCGATATAGTGATTTTTACTAAATCCTCCTACGTGTGTAAGTGCAATCAATCTCTTACGAGCCACGACATCACTCAAAAAAATAAAATAAAAAATATTTTACCACGAATTTTTTTCCCGTAACGCTGATTAACGTACGCACGTATACGAAGTTCCATGGAAAATCCCTCGTGACCACGTTATCCCGAAACGTCGTTTGTCGCGAATATCGCGGATTCTTCGGATTACGAGTGTTTGTCGAGAGGGAAGTGAAACAGCCCTCCCGGCTAGCTGAGCAGCGCGAGCGACGGGGTTGGATGTAACGTCGTTACAGACAAAAAAGGAACGGTACGCCGAAAGCAGTGGCGTTACGGAAGTTTGTGTGTTCAAAGCATAGTCGAAATTCACGAGGGAGAACGGCAGCGGATTCGGCCCGTAGCTTCGCAAACGTCACGGTAAACTTCCTGGCAAGAAACGGCAGTCGGATAAAGTGCGAGTCATCGGTGCGAGAGCAGCGAGAGACGAAGTATCCGAATTGAGATTTCTGCGTTAGCGTTGTCCCTCATTGCCTTACCGTCGGCCACACCTATCAGACAGTCCTGCGTCAACAAAATATTCCGTAGCGCCACGGAAAGTGCGGTCCTCCATTCTGCAGGGTTGGAAGTAGAGCCCGAGTAAAAATTTTCGAGCGTTACATCGGGCTCTGACAGGGTCCTGATAAGGTCTTATCAGACCTTAGTCAAGCCCTTATCAGGCCCTTATCAGGCCCTAGTCAGGACCTTGTCAGGGCCCGATGTAATGCGTGAAAATTTCTACCCGAGTAGAAATTTTCGAGGGGTCCTGATAAGGCCTGACAAGGGCCTGATAAGGCCTTATTGGGACCCTATCAGGGCCCGATGTTTACGCTCGAAAATTTCTACTCGGGTACTCGGGAGATCGGATTAGGTACCGCGTGGGGATCGAAAAGAGCGCGCTTCCCGGAGGATTGGGGTTTTCCTGCTGGAGCATCTTGTCGGAGAACCCGCAATCTTGCCATCGAGAACGTGCGTCGCTGTCGACACACGTAATACCGAGAGAAATAGAAAGACGATAGCTTTCGAAAGCTATATTACGGATTTGCCCTTCGTCGCCTCTGTGTCCCACCGAAGTGATTGGAGAAGGGGAGAAGAAAAAAGAAAAGACCGCTTGGAATGAGAGCAGTGCGCAAAGATGTCCTGTCGTCGAGGCGGGGAGGGTCGGCGAGTAAATAAGTAACCCTCTCGTCGTCATCGGTGATAAATTGTGTGTTCCCCGATCGTCTATTTTCCACCATGACGTCACTGTCGGTCAGAAATCGAGATTTTGAAACCAAGTCACGTTCTGCTCATGACATCGCTTCCAGCTTAAAAATCTCATTTTTTCGATCGTATGTAATGTTATAGAGGAAAACGTCACTTCCGGTTTGAAAATCGCACTTTTCTACCGGAAGTGACGTCAAACCGCAAATACGTCACTTTCGATTTGGAAATCTCATTTTTTAATGGAAGTAAAGTCATATAGTAGAAATGGCACTTCCGGTTTGAAAATCTCATTTTTTACCGGAAGTAAAGTCATCTAGCGGAAACGTCACTTCCAATCAAAAAGTTTGTTTTTCAAACCGGACACGTCATGTCATAGAGGAAAACGTTACTTGTGTTTTGAAAAACTCGATTTTTCTTCGAAAGTGAAACTACGGAAGATTCGTATGCATGGACTTTTTACAACGTTACTTTTTGGCTGAAATGAGTTTGGCGTAGATACCGTGCGATCTGGCAGGCGCCAGACCGAGTGGTGTTGTACAAAATCGATAGCATTCGCGTTGAATAGATAGAGAAGAGCAATCCCGGGCTGGCAAAATTCGAAAAACGTTTGATGAATGAAGATAGCAGAGGGGAATTGATTGATACCAGGGGCATAGTGCTGTGGTAGTTTTCACTCTCGTTCGGTTTAAGTCGCTACCATGGAGACTACCGGTTCGACTCCGGTACGATTCCTTTGTCCTCAAAGGATTAACATAGAGGGAGAATGATAGACACAGAAAGAGAGACAGACAAAGGATGCATGAGGACGAGTAAGCACACAGGGGTTAAAAGGAAATTGAATCCCGTCCTATCCAACCAATCCTAATTCAACATTTGTCTCTAACCGTTCCTCTCATCGTCTCCTTTCACCCCGGATTGCCCTATATATGGACTAGAATGAACGTGCAAGTTCAAAGAGTAATGGGTTACCGCCGAGGACTCTATAACAATGAGAATTTTAAATGATAGTTTTTTCTTCGTCATAAAATTGCTTGTCGCTCTCGACCGTTATTAACTGCATGTTTGAAAAATACGCGAGGACCTCCGACCACGAGAAGAAAATAAAATTGCGAATCGGTGCCACTGTAATATCGATATCATAGAACGAGCAATAGCGCGGACTGAAAGGCACAGATACAAGTCCCAATACTTTCGATATTATTCACACCCTGTTAAATTTTTACTCACAATTTCCAATACCGCTGGATACGGCAGTGCAAGAGAGTCTTTCCAACGACCGCGACACTGCGTCACGTTGCGCTTTTTGTGGGGCTTCAACGTTCAAATTACAAAGCGAACACGAGCAACAACAGCAGCACCAACGGCGACAATAACAACAGCGTACCGTCGACTGTACAGTAAAAAGCGTCGAGGCAACCGCCTTTGTCTGCTCAACGAGGATGAAATCGGTTCTACATGCAAGCCGCGAGGGCTCTTTCAGATATATAATACAAACATATGTACATAGATATATGTACATGGTGGAAAGACCGGGGCAAAACGGATGATTTTTATCAATTTTTCGCGCAGGAAAAAAAGTGTCATCTCAAATAGAGGACATCCGATTGCCACGGTGTTCCGTTTCACCCCCCTCTCACGTATCCATCAGGCACGATGAACCCGAACAGGCGTATGGAATATCCGCTTTTCCATAGCGCATACACAGGCGAACTTGTGTCGCTTCGGTAAGCGACGCAACTCAGGGCGACGCAATATTGTGCGTGGATCGACGGAACCGAAGACGGAAAACGCGTATCCGCAAAAGTCTATTCTGGAAAAAGAGCATTTCCAATTGCTCGTCGTTCTACCGACGTACCACGCGGCTTTTCGACCAGACCGAGGATTCCGTCTGGCGGAGAGCATTTTATTCGACGATTTTCCACCGAGGAACTCAACCCGAACAGATGAGAAGTCCTCCGAATGATCGCGTTGATCGAGGAGCCTTCGTTGTTTCCGAGCAATGATGCCCGACAGAGCACGGAAGCATCTATCCGAGATTGAACTGCAACGAAAAGCAAGGAACACACTTATGTACGCGAAAAACCCCCATCCAGCCACTGTAAAAGCATTAAATGTATGCACCTTGGGTTGAACGAGCGACGTCAACTTTGAAGTGAGTTTGGATCCAATCGAAATATCTGTGTGCACCGTCGAACGACTTCCCCGGCGACTCTCTTTATACCTCCCGTTATATCCGCAAAGGGATGTTCACGGTTTTTGCGAGAGAGAGAGGGAGTTAACCCCGCCCGCACGTATATCCGAACACCGAGCGAGAGGAAGTGTATCGCACCTCATCTTTTTATGTATCCTCGATTTTCCGCGTTTCCTGAAAGGATTCCCCGCGCGGCAAAGCTATTTCTGCATCGACTTAGCGGGAAAATGCTTGGTAGGTTCCGTCTATTACACGCTGCACGTACGGCTATGTAAAATATTGATAGAATTGTATCGGTCCTGGGGGCGAGGCCGAGAACGCATCGACTTTAACTGGGTTTGTGAAATCAACTACGAGCATCAAGCTGCAAGAGCCCCGAACGACTTCGGTATCCATCGCGCAATATCCGGAGGGATTCTTCGCAGCCGGTATATGATATTCCACCTAATGTAACGCTGCAAGTGAGGTAATACACTTTTCCGAGAGAGTCTGAAGAAGGAATTCTCAGTTTCGTGAAATTGACAATTTCGTGACGCGAATTTGACGCCCCGCTGACGTTGCTGAAATGTGAAGGATCATTGAGGCGCTCTTCGTCGCGAGGACAATGTGTGCAACAAGTAGAAACAGTACAGTGAGAGAAGGATCTAGTAAAAACTACCGATCGTCTAAGAAAAAATTACCATTGCACATAGGGTAAACCGGCTAATGAATGGACAGTAAAGCAACCGAGAAAGCCATACATATATATGGCTTCTTGGGTAATTCTTTGTCCCTGTTCCTGTTCATTCATTGGCCTTTTACCCTACTACACAGCAAAAAATAATTTCGTAAAATCGGAATGCTAAATTTCGTAAAAATTATTTTGTTAGTATAGTATATATTAACAAAAATAGTTTTGTTAAATAAGGGACAAACTCGTTTGTCACTTATTTGAATATACGAAACCGTCCTTTAATTTCCCGTGTCATCGACAATTTTAGTTTTTAATTTTACTTTTTGTAAAATTTGTAAAACTAGAAAATTAAATAAAAAATTGTGAACGTTTGTGGACAATAAGTTTGTAAAAAGTACACACTTTTTTTACTATGTAGTAGGGCGCGCGGGCGCCACCTATGCCAGAAAGTCTCAGATTATCCCAGAATTTTTAGCATAATATCTAAGAAAAATGCTTATAAATCCGGCACTTCCTACCATAGGTGGCGCCCTAGCGCCCTACTACAATGTGCTATATCTCTCAAGCGATATAGTCACTTTTACTAAATCCTTCTCTCACTGTAGTGAAGAAAATATCTGCTTTTCAGCGGTAATCCAAGACCGTCTCGAAGTTGAGCTCGTCCCAAAGTTTGCACCCTTCGTCAAAGGCCTGGAGCAGCTTCATGGAGCTGCCACAGGAAAACAGGCATCAATGAAGGGCTCACTATTGTTCATCGAAACTTTACTTTGACGAAACTAACGGCTTCCTCCATGAAAAAGCGAAAAACCTATCTCAGCGTCGCAAAAAAAAAAAAATCAGCACCACGTTGTTGGAATTGTATCCAAGGGATTGAATCAACCGACCACACATGCAGGAAAGTCCGCGACCCAGATGCGGAACACATCGGTAAAACAGACACGCAAACCCTCACGTACAGTGGGTCCGCGTACCTGTGGACGCTTCTTGAACGGCTTAGAGAATATCGCTTAGAACATCTCGGAGTTTCCCCTGCTTATATTCACAGCAGTCTCGAAACACTCCGGTTTCGTATAGTGCAGGCTGGTAGAGTACCGTTGCCGGTGAGATGGTGGCACCCCCGCGGAGCAATCAAGAGCAGTATGCAAGCCGCGTACCGAAAGTGGATTTCGGCTCTTTGTATACTTTGAGCAGTCGCGGGACGGGCGAGGGGAATGCATTTTGGAACGAGCGCGATCCCCGCCCGCCTTTCCCCGATGTGCACCTGCAGAGTGGATAGCAACCGGCTAGTGGATACGGACCCTACCTGGTGCGCCAAAGTTCTCCAGAACGTGCCAGACGAGACGCTCGGTTCGCGCTCGCTTTCGCCACCGCGAGGGTTCTGCCCGAAAGCGGGTCTTCCCTTCCTCGGTCGGGAAAGTCGTAATCCCCGACACGCACTGGGTGTTGTACTACCTGCAACACTATTCACTCTTTGCCTTCGCTCGGGCTTCCCGGGATATTCTCCTTTGTAGCCGAGGTTTCTTACGTGACCACCGGCCGCTGCTCAGCGGAGCTGACGTGGCTCGCCGCCGGATCTGGAGTTGAAGATAAAATTTCGAACCGCCGAAAGGGAGGCTTCCTTTGATGAAAAATTGACAAAACTCGCTCGCTCGGCGATTCAGTTTACGATGTAGGCGCCTAGTTTCAGCCTTTTTACACCGACAAAGAAATGTTTAAATTTTCATGGGGAATTCACTCTCGAAATATAGAGAGCGTGGATTTACTGTTAGAGGAAGAATGGCAAGAACATTGTCTAGACCTTAGAAGGGTTATTTATATTTAATAAACATTCCTCGTCCAGAAATGGTCCACAATGCTCTTTTCATGTTACATTTTCTTCTTCGCAACGAACCGTAATTTCTGTTAAAAAAAAATTGGCGAATTAACGGGAAATGAATTGTTAAAGTTTGAAAAGAAATGACTGTTAAATGCACAAGCCTGTTTAACGCGGATTCGCCAGATTTTCTCTGCGCCGAAAACACTCCGATACCTTCGAGCGTAAAAACTAATGAATTTTTCGTCAGCGTGCAAAGCCACGAGCGTCACAACGCATATTGACATCACGGCTACGAAGCGTTTAGTTTTTTACGCGTGAGCCTTCATTCAAATTATTGCGAACGAATTCGCACCGCTCACGATTTTATGCCGTCGGTCGTTTGCTCGGAAAATTGCGGAGCATTCGAAATGTCAGAGCGTTTTATTTTTTTTTTATCGTGGAAACGATGATAAAGCATTTTGAATCGAATTTTCGGCATTCCGAAAATTCGAATCACAATGATACGCCGATCGCGAAGCGAGTGGAAGCTGGTCGATTGTAATTTTTTTTTTTTTTTTTTTTACAAACCGATACTTCACTTTTGACCCGACGATTTTTGGAATACGTATTGAGGCGCTCATAGATTTGACAAAAAATATATTAAAACGAAATTTTTACCGAACAGACGAAAAATTACGAGCTTCATATATGAAATCCAGGTACAATTTTTGCTTTCAATCCTCTCAAACTTGTACAAATGTCAAAGTTGCTTCGCTCATACATCGTTTGTTGTACGCGTTCGGTCCGCGCTACGGCATCCTGATATATCTTAATTTGGCTCGTGAACTGGGACAGAAAATTAACGGAAAATACGATCTTGTTGTACGAGGACGGAGAGTCCCCGAACACGCGTGGTCCCGAAACGCTCATCCGTTTGGTCTCCGCACGGCAGCCCTGTCAGCTCCTTCAGCTTGCGTCATACACACACACTATAAAAGAATATAGCTTGTGACGCGGTACGGCTAAGTGAACTGAGGGGCAAAATTTCGAACTTAAGGATTACTCGATCTCCGGCGTGATCGATCTTTTGCCGCGACGTCTTTCACGATTGATCGCTCTTATTTATCTCGCGGATTAGATATGAAAAAGAAGAATGAAAGGTCAACTCGGTTCGGAATTCGTGCCATTATTCGCACAAGAGTGACCCATATTCGAAAATACTGCATGCATTGTCGAGTTTTCTGCGCTTCATAAAATTCTGCCCGGCGGCGTTTGATACGTTAACGCAATCCGATCGCATGTGTTATCCGATACTGGGAGCCACGCCGATATTTATACACCGGATATTTCCTACAAAATCGATCTGGCTCTCGTCGCAGGCATCTTAGATTTTGTTCAGTTTGGATTTTCTTTAAAGATTTTTTTAAGCAAATTTGATTGACTTATGACTTTATGGCAGTCAGAGCCAGATCGGTTTGGTATGAAATGACCTGTAAACCTTGCGTACGTTTTTCAATTGATATGCATATGCATAAAGCTTTGATCGGGAAATATTGCCGTCAGATCTGTGCGTCAATATCGTTTTCGATACAACGCGGCTCCACCATTATGATTCGCGTTCGTCGCCGCAGGTCACGATAGGCATATTAAACGGATATATTCACATTCGGAAAATAAGTGCGTTATACTCTTTACCCCTATTTATGGACGAAATTGCGTTGTTTTTACATACTTTGTTCGTTTCAATTGTGTTTCAATTCTAAGCAGAAGTACAGTTTATTTATATATTTTTATAATGTAATTCTAATTGAAAAAAAAGTACAATGTGGTTTATTTCATTTAAATTTGTATTCTCTTCTTCGCTCTTCGCCTGAGTGATGCGTTTTATCGACCGCTCTTCACTGTAGGTTTCGAACGTTTTCTTTATTTTTTTCACAAATTCCGTACGAAGCGTCAAGTTAGTGATTGGCACGTCAGCATTGTACATTTCATTGATATTAGAAGCTATCGATATTGCTTGGGAAGGTAGAACATTGGATACGGTTTGTGTTGTCAGGTGCTCTACAAAGCGCCGTTCCATCTAACCATCGGCTTTATACTACGATAACATTGTTAAAACGAGATGGACGGGCTGAACAGAGTGTTGCGAGCGGAAAGCGGGCAATAACACTGACGTCGTATACATATATCATTCGCAATTTTTTTGTTTCGGCAGGGATCGCCGAATGCACCACTTAAAATTCACTCACCCAAGCAGCTACCGTACACAGTCGTGCACAAGTGCACATACAAATATTGATGTTGATTTTCTGAATATAGGTAAAAAATCACTTTCTACTAAATTACTCGCGCGAATGAAAAATGTTAAAAGTAGGAGATCGGAAAAACAGCTTTTTGAGCTTTTATCCTTCGCGTTTAACAGCATCGTAGAAAATAAATTTACAAAAAAAATGTATCAATTTTACAATAAAATATCGTAGCTGGACGAGGAATTTATCGTTCTTGTGGCAACAGATTCGGGAAAAATATCGTTGGTAGCAGGTTGAAGTGGGTATAAAACTTTGAAGAGTTCGCCGATGCCTGCACCGGACTTTTTATATAGCTGTTTGTAGTGTGCACCATCGATGTACCGCGCCATAAATCATAGACCCGACGGTTACGTAGCGCGAATAAAAATACCCGATAAATCATGAATTACCGCGGAAATGTACGCATCGTCTCTAATATACGGGCTACAACGTTCAAAAGTCAATCAAACCTCGGGCAAGCGGAGAATGAACCGCCGAATAGCATCGCCAGCCGTTATTCATGCCGGTGCACGGCGCGACAAGCGCATCGCATATTGGCCTCTGTCTCCTATCTCTTTGCATTCTTGAGGCAGTCCATCTTCGCTTGCCATTTCGTCGACTTATTTAACGTCGAGGTCGTTGATAAATCAAAGATACACTGTTTATTCTTCCATATTGCATTCCTCGACGATTTTTGTGGCGATTTTTTATGGGAGTTCTTTTTCTTCCCCTTTAAGGTCTTAGCTTCTGTGTGCCATCTACACAGAAAAATGGCACCAACGTTTCTTGTCCACAAACGTCCACAGTTCTTTTCATGTCAATTTTACAATAAATCTTATTCATTTTACAACAATGTCTGTCAATTTTACAAATGTTTTTTGTGAAATTAACAACAGAATTATTGTGGACGTATGTGGACAAAAAAGGTTTGTTAAATGTCCAAATCTTTTTTACTGTGTAGACTGTACGCCCGTAATCCATTTTTCGACTTCAAATCACTTGCAAAGTTTACGGTCGCACCCGCTGTTCCCTCCCATTCTATGTTGCATTTGCACGGGGCGCTAGAAAACTGCGGAAAACCTGCGCCGATAGAGCTGGTTATGCCAACTGAGTCTTGATGTGAGTTCCTTTTACCAAAAATTACCAGAGTTGTCCTCTTGTTGCGGCTCGTCAAGCTGCGCGTTGGCGGCCCCAAACATTTTAGAATTCGAATTTTCGAATTTTCTCTGATAAATATTCAATTCCGCGTGGTCCAAATTTCCGTTAACTTTATAAGCTCCAGGTTAAGTAACTGGCGCCTGAAACCCAATCGGCAAAAGTCACAACTTGTAATCTTGAACCACCAAACTAACGGAACTCCCCAAATAGCGCCGGTGCAAAAAGGACAATAACTAGGAATTTACATAAATTAAGTAAATTGTAACTATCGTCGCTAACCGGTAAGAAATAAACTACACGTCACAACCCACCATTTCAGAAACACCATATGTAAAAAAACAGATGTCCGTATAGAGCTTACGGTTGAAATATACAAATCGATTTGTTGCCCAATAATCAATATGGTCACCCAATCTTTTTAATCCAAAAAAACAGCACGGAAAAATGTAAAAGCTGAAATATGCGCTATCAGCTTCGCTATCGAATATACCAAAGAAAACCTGAAGGATCTCGGTCGATGACCCATTGTTATTATATGCAATGGCACTTCGTTATAAGTTTTATTACGTACCGTCAAAAACTGTCGCATCAATCTTCATATACATGTAAATGTCGATAAATAAATTTACTACTACTATTCAATTCCCTGACATTTCCCTGACGCATTAAAAAAACACCTGACATTTCTGAGGTTCCCAAGTTATCTCCGTCAGTGGCCATCCTGTTAAAGTATGCAATCTCCCCCTGTACAATGTATATACCGTATGTCTGCTAATGTATTCTTCGGCCACACAGTGTGTTGCCGGGAAGATTGAAAATTTTGCAAAATTAATTTCTCTCTCTCTCTCTCTCTCTCTCTTTTCCCCCTCCCCTACTCGCCCTGACCCCGTTAGTTTCCCCGATGCTCGCTTATATCGCCGCCAACTGTTCATTACACGTCCAATAATCCTTAAGCTCCGACGTTAATCTTCGTTCCTCATTGTCGACTGAACGGATCTCTGGTGACTCTCGGCTGTTTTCCCCGTCTCCGACTCTCGCTTCTGCATTGTCAGCCTCTTCAAACGAGGCTCCTTACTTCTGAATCCGTTCCTCCCTTTTACATCATATAAAACCACTCTCCGCAATAAAAAAGGTGCGGTTTTATTTAATGTTAAAAAATAGTACAACGAGTCCCTACTTAGTTTTAGTTGCAATAAGAATCTGTCATGATAGATATGGTTTTTCGCTTCTAATCGTGACATCTGTAAGGTAAGCGGCCCAATTTCCGCCACCTTTAAGCCCACTTTCCGTCATCTTCAATTGTTAAAAGAAACATTTTATAAAAAATATACGTATCGCGCCATTGATCAAGAGTAAACCGCTCTTAAACATGCCGTTAATTTCGTTTGTATTTAACGCATACTGTATTTATTATTAGTATAAACTGCGATTAATGGCGGTAGCTGGGACAGCGGCGGAATCTGGGTCGTTTACCGTAATACCGCTGTTTTCCCCGTTTCCAACTCTCGTTGTCAGCCTCTTCGAACGAGAATCCTTACTTCAGAATCCCTTCCTCCCTTTTACATAATATAAAACGACTCTCCGTCACAAAAAGAGGTCCGGTTTTATTTAAGGCTTAAAAATAGAACAACGAGTCCCTACTTAGTTTTACTTGCAATAAGAATCTGTCACGATATTCGATAGATAGGGTTTTTCGCCTCCAACCGATATCTATAATACCGCGGTTATCGGAGCATCGCCCGATTATTCAAGATAGCTCGCCCAATATCGATAACTTAGCCGAGGCATCGTTCGAATAGCTTCGCGATAAGAACCCACCCACAATATTATAACAGCCATTACACAGACACAACGGACTCGAACTGTCTACCCGTGGCTAATATCGCAGTATATACATTTTGGTCTCGATTTCGCATTTCACGATTCTCGGATAATCCACGTGCATATCTACCCGTGCAATAACCCGAAGAGGAGAGATCGTCCGTCTATCTTGAATTCCATCCCTTTTTTTTTACTCTTCCCGTTATTCGAGCATTGTTTCCCGCGTAATAAAAATGATGCGCCGTAGCGCGAGCAATTTATTTGTCCCTTCCCCTCCCTCTCCCGCAGTTTCCTCGTCACTATTTTCCCATCGTTTTGTCGTGTTCGAAACGAGAGAAAGATAAAGAGGGATCCAGTTCTTCTCGTCTCGTCGGCCCTTTCCGCCGCCGCCGCCACCCACCATAGAGAAACCCACCCTTCGCGATCTCATCTGTTCTCCGGGAATCCGGCTCGCTCCGCGTCGTCTGCACGGGACACACGGACTGCGACGGCATTTAGTGTAGAAAATTTATTAGCCCACTGGCTTGAACTCGCTCCCGGCCCTCTCCCCCTCGCGCGCGCGAGAGCTTCGAATCGAACGAACAAAAGCTCACATTTAACGAGGAATCCATAGGCCACTCCGGATTCGTCGGATTTTCTCCGTGCTGCAAACGCTCCGGCGCCTCCGAGCGTACAAAAAAAAAAGAAAAATACATTTTTCGTCATCGTGCAAAGCCACAACGCATGCTCCAAAAAACGCCGCCTCCGAAAATGTGATGTCGATTTGTTGACAAAAACAATAATTTTCTCGCAAAAAATTCGAAACAACATTTTCTCTCGTTTTCACGGTGGAAAAGAAAACGCTATGCGATTTTGAACGCTCCCCAATTTTCCGGGCAACCGACCGACGGCATTAATTCGCGAGCGGTGCGGATTCGCTCGCAACAGTTTGAACGAAGCTCCGCGAGTAGAAAACTAAACGTTTCATAGCCGCGATGTGAAAACGGTAGGGGGGGGGGGGGCGGATTCGATTAGGGAGAAAGAGCGCGAGCGCCATAACCGCACGATGACTTCGACATGAGTAATCGTTCCCGAACCGCTGCAGCTCCACTGCACCGTGAGCGAATTGTGGAACAATGCTTTTCAGCCGACCCCTGCACCCCCCCCCCCTCCTCCCCCCTTCATCCATCGAATGCGGGAGGCAAAGAGTCAGGCATTAATTCCGCTGGCAAGAACAGAGCCTGACCCTTTAGTACGGCCTGGATCCTACGCCTTCAAACTTTTTCCGGGCCGCCTATTGGAAGTCAATGGGTTAAGCAAAAATACACTTTTTGGTAAATCAATTCCCGACAAGTTGCATAACAATATTCAAAGAAAAAATCATTAAAATAGCCCGTTCAGTACATAATTAATTCAGTTATTAATTTATTTTATTTTCTCAAATAAAATATACAATAGACAAACCGACAGCGTTAGGTGCGCGGTCGGTGTGTGGCTTCAGCGGTCTCCCGAGTCAAGCAGCTTTGCTTGCGTCCAGTAGACTGATGGGTGACCGCTTAGCCCCTCACCGGCTTAAACATAGAATGTTGAGCGGCAGGCCAGTTTTTCTGAGTTATTGATGTTAAAACATCGAGGAATCAGAAAAATATAGGGTCGTCTGTACCGACACGGGTTTTCCGCAGTTTCGCCGTGTCCTCGACAAATGTGGTACAGTGTAGCTGAGTCGGCTGCGGACGCACTGGAAGTTAGGTAGCTTAGCGAAGTGCGGGTAGGGAGTGATAGGGGGAAAGGGACGGGTTACGTAAAAACCCGAGGAGGGTATACGATGGAACATACAAAAATAAATAAAATATTCAATAGACAAAAAAATTCTTCGGTCCATCCTCGTAATGGTGCTTGCCGGTTTCATAAATGTTTTATTCGCACCAGCCGCATCCGGAAATAAATCTTGAAACCCCGAGGATAAAGGCTCGTAAATGTACAAAGTCTCTGGGGGGAGGGGGAGGGTTGGAGGGGGGGGGGCTACAAATAGATTCAATTAAATAATTTAAGCAAAGATTGATTCAAGTCCACGAGGGGCAAAAGAGATCGACGTCTCGTCCCTCCTCACATAGCGTGTAAGGTGTTCTCTCGCATTTTATCCCCTCCCACTATTTGCTTTCGTTCCTCCCCTCCGTTGCTCACCGGCAGACCCTCGGGATATCTTTCACGGGACTGGACCATTTGGCCAAGGATTTACCGAGGGCATAATTCGATTTCGAAACTTGGAGAGCCTCTCGTGGGGTCAGAGAATACTCAGGGCTTGCGGACTTCACCGTCTTTAAACCCTTGTATATATATATGTATATGTATATATATACATTTATCCAGTAGCTTCTGGTAGGAGAGCGAAACGTTCGCCGCAGTTCCATTTCCTGAAACATTAATGTATCGGGGCCGTTTCGACGGAAACTCCAGTCCTACGTCATTGCGGCTCGGTATCCTTAGCTGCGAGCGTAGGGATGTACTCTTGTTCTCCGCTACCTCGTTGCGCGGATAGAGGAAGAAAAGATGAAAAAAAACCGGCTGGGCGAACGGCGCGAGGAAATTGAGAGAAAGTCACGAACAGATAATTGGGAATGAAACGGAGAAATTTTTGCATTTCGCTGCTGAAAAAAGAAAAAATGAAAAAAATAAAATGTTCAAATATGGATAAGACGGGATCTCTTCCACTCCTATCTCGTGATTTGGAGATTTTATTTCTCCTCTCCTCTCTCTCGCTCCCGCTCCACGGCGAAAGAATTGAGGTCGGGTCAAACGGGAAAGCCGCTGAATCCCTCTCTTCCGCGCTCGGCCTCCGACGTCGGACAACGCTTTCCAAATAATGAAGATAAAATTGCGCAGGAAGTGATTAAGGATAATCGGGAAACTATCCGGTATGAAAAAAAGGAATGAACTCTCCGCGTCATAAGATATCTCGAGAAAAACTAATCTATTTCCGCCGATCGGCACCCCCGAATCAAATGGCAAGTGTTCGATTCGAATGTTTGTTTATTTTTTCCATTCAAATCGGGAATGATCTTTTCGCAGCGCCGTTTCCTTGCACCGTTTATTTTAGATTGTGCCTGGTTTTGTAGATTTTGTCGGTTTTATCAAATTCTCGGGTAGAAACGCGAGACATATTGATTTTCCAAGCTTCGGTGTAACCGCCGGCCAGCCGAGGATGCCGGTGGAGAAACGGGAAAAGCGAGGGTCGTGTATGCGCGCACAACCCTCAGATCCAAAGTAGCTTCGCTTGGCGCAGTCGAGGCAGGCACTTCGATATTTTTTTCCTCATTTATTTTTTTCATTTTTTTCTTTTTTTTCAACTACCTTCCTCCAGCCGCACTTACAGCGGCGCTGTATACATGTGGGCAGGCTGTGCTTACACCGTATCTCGCATAGCTATGTAATGTGCGCCCGTTTTCCCAACCCGTCGTTCATAATTACTCCCGACGCCACCGGTCTGATTACTAATGAATTCGTCATAAAAGAATTTTCGTTGAAACGGGAAAGTAGGAGCGTGTAGTCTCTTTGACTGCGAGCCCATATCTCGAGCGCCAACCCGGAAGTTCGTAACGCCCAATTACGTGTTTCTACCGTGCGCGTCCACATTTCACGACTGCCCGGTACGCGTTCAAGTTTTTACACCCAATTCGGATTCTTGCTCTCTTGCCTAACAATATTAAAACATGGGGAGAATTTTTCAAAATAAAATTATTCGATAACATTAACGAGTTGAGCACGAAAAAATAATTAATTATGATTCCGTGTCTTCACAAAGAAAAAATACCATGTATTCCAGGACTTTCACGAAATCATATAATAATTCATGGGAATTTCAGTAATTCTTGGTAATTCTGTACATTCTGTATGCGCGCTCGCAAACGAAATAATCCATCGCGTGAAAAATCTAAAGTTTTACTCGTCCAGCTCCATCGAAATATACGAGTTCAAGCGTTATATATATTGTTTTCGAAGTTAAAATACAACGGCACCCCAAATTTCATGCGATCGTCATTAACTTTCCCTTTCCTTTTCAGGGAATTTTTCAAACAAAAATTATTCACTAACATTAACGAGTTGCGCATGAAAAAAAGATTAATTATGATTCTGTGTCTCTACAATGAAAAAATACCATGTATTCCAGCACTTTCAATATTTCATATAAATCAGTCAGAAAAATAATTATTTGATTTAAAATATTTAAATAAATACTTATTTAAATCAAATAAATATTTTACTTAAACCGAATAAACGGTGGCCCTCAAATAAATTATTTTTCTAGGTGTTCGTGGGAATTTCAGTAATCCCTGTTAATGTTTTACATTCCGTATGCGCGCTCGCAAACGGAATAATCCATCGCGTGAAAAACCTAAAATTTTACTCGTCCAGCGTTGCACTCGCTCCATTGAAATATACGAATTTAAGCGTTATATTTCTTTTCGACGTCCAAATACGACACCCCAAATTTCATGCGATCATCATTAACCCTTTCCTTCGTTAAAAAGAAGTGTTCTACATTAAAGAGAATTTACTTTCCATTTTTATCAGTGACGTAAGTACGGTATCAGCGCGTACGCGCGACATACAGTTAAAGTTAACGGGGAATCCCATAGTTGTGTCGCGGACGGTTAGTTTCGACCGAAAAGTTCGACCTAATCGCAAACAAACTCTCGGGATCGGATAAACCGCGTGGTTTCTGTCGGGACGGTCGTTCCCTCTCCCTGTTCTCTCTCCCCGGCGCGCAGTCTCGTATGGCTTATCGCGGGGGATTACCCTCGAGAGAGTACATTGGAGTGCGGGAATATATATAATGGATAATGCGAGAGCCAGTGCAACCGCCTCCCCTGTTTTCCACCCCCTCCCCTCCCCGACACTGTCTGTGTGTGTGTGTGTGTGTGTGTGTGTGCAACGGGAAAGCAAGATGGGGAGCGGCGGGGCCCGAGTGAGGGAAATTCTGAACCGTTGTGAGCTACTAGAACCGTTTGTACCGAAAAGGTTCGAAGCAAATTGGTCCGGCGCGGCGCAGCATCCGACAGCATCCCCAATTCTTGCCCTCGGTATTCCCTCGCTCTAACTGCACTTGTCGACCAGTCGGGACTTCAATTTTAACCAATCGACGATGCGTGTTTGCCTCTCCCACATACCCGAACCGTCGGTGCATGATGCATCTGGCTTTCGCACAGAAAAAAATTTATAAAATAAATATTTATATAAATCAAATAAATACTTTACTTAAACCAAATAAACGGTGGCCGTCAAATAAATTTTTTTCTGGGTGCACACTCGTCCGCTCTCCTCCCGTCTGATTCGCTTGGTCCATAATACGGCCGTGTGTTTTGTTTCATTCGTTGGATTATTTATCGTAAATTCACGCCAATTAAACTCATCGTTACAGGGTATCATTTGCAATTAGCAACTCCGGCGCAGACGGTCGAGATCCGCGCTGCAACGTCTCCCTACAGTCGATGACAATGGGGAACGTACAGAGCTGCATACGCGAAACACCTGCGCCCGCCTCAAATAAACGGCCTCGATGGAACAATTGTGTGTCCCTTGCGCGGGGAAAAATCTGTAATCTCGCTATTGTCGGGCCAATTAGACTGCATCGCTGGATAGGAGGCTTTGTGCGATTCGGCATTGTGGGAACGTCGGGGGATCGGAAATCAAGGCCTCGACATGCATAAGTAGCTTCTGACTAAGACTCCTTCACGTAGATATCAATTATTCTCTCAACTGCGAGACACTCTTGTATATAAAATAGTAATTTTTTAATTATCATTAGGTTTTTTGAATTTTCAATGCGAAATACATTCTTTTCTGCAGCGAAATTGTGTTAGATATTTTTTTATCCGGGTGACACGATGTTCGACAAATTTTGGTATAATAGTTTTTGTTCCAAAATACCAAGAAATACTTAAACATTTTTTGGAACTTCAATTCTGATAGGCTTAAAATATGTTATTTTATGGTAGAGCAGAGCGGAGAAAATAGGTCAGAAAATCGGGATAAATCCATATGGGGCAAAATGGAACGTCCTAAAATTATTGGAAAATTGAGTCGTTAAAAATGAAATTTCTCAATAATTTTCAAAATATTTCCAATAATCATAGAACATCCCATTTTGCCCCATCAAAACATCCCAATTTTCTGTTCCGTTTTGCCTCTCAATTCCCTATATAAGGCCTTAATTTAGGCTCTCGAACCTCATTTTAATCAGCCGGTCTTGTAAAACAATCGTGAACCGTTATTCACACTCAAACATGGACGGAAACATTGCCTTTCGAAGACTCGATGAGACATAAAAAAAAAGAAAACATGGCTAATCCGCCGCAGGTCCCGACTATCTAAATGGCAAGGCTTTTCTCTCCACTCGCAGAGTAACACGCGAAAGTACACTCGAATTCGTTGCACACATGTCCTTACGCTTATACCTTATATCTTTTCGCCATATTTCCCTTTTCATCCGGCATCTAGAAAGCTCCTCTCCCCCCGCCTGCGAGTGTTCGAGATTCCAATCTTGAGAGCTCTCCCTCGTGTATAAGAAAATATGTGGAATCTACCGAGGCGCGGGGGGGGGGGGGGCGAACGGGTTTCGGTCTGGATGCATACTGTGCGCGATTCGCGTTCGGTACATCCGCTTCGTTCCCGGAGTCGTTGAATTTTTGCTCGAAAAGTTTGATTCGTCGACGGAGACGCATAGTCGGGAACTTTGGTGTACAAGAACGAGACCGAGTCGGATCGCGGGGGAGGGAGGTGGGGGGAAGAAGGGAGGGTACGTTGGAGGAAATGGTGAACGAGAAGTGTGGCCGTAGCGGTGCGGCAAGTGGAAACGGCGAGTATGACGCGAGACACGGCGAGGGTGGAAGAGAGAAACGGCGTAAATATATATATATATATATATATATATATATATATATATATAAAACGATCGAGATAGAAAACGGTTGGATGGGAAGAAGCTCAGGAGTGAGCTAGAAAATGCGGTGAATCGATCGGATCGGATGCGAGGTCGACAGTGAGTGCAAGCGTGTAAACAGGGAGGGTTGCGGAGGCAGCGCAATGCGAGCGCCGTGCGAAACGAGAGAACGAAGAGCGGGTAACTCTGCTCCACCGTGCTTTTGCTTCCCGCGCTTCCCTCATTCTTTCGCCCCCCATCGGGCCTTCTCACCCTTCCGCGGTGCTCGCCCAACGTGCCGCTGCCGCTGCTACCGATGCCGCAGACCGGAGTTCGCGGTGTCAGCTCGAATCGCACTTTTTCCGCTTTCGTCATCCGTGAGGAGCTTCCTTACGAAATTACACAGTTTTTGCCGCCGGAACTTTTTTCTTGGGACATCAGTTTTGAGACTCATGCGATGCTTTGTGGGCGAGTGGTCTTTTTTAGGAAACAGGATTTGTTCTTTGTAGATCTATTGTAGTTCGTTGGTATTTCGGTGTTACACACTGAAAAATAATTTATTTGATGGCCACCGTTTATTTGGTTTAAGTAAAACATTTATTTGATTTAAATACATATTTATTTCATTTAATTAATCATTTACTTATTTTAAATAAATATTTATTCAAATCAAATAAATATTTCACTTAATCCTAATAAACGGTGGCCGTCAAATAAATTATTTTTCTCGGTGTACGGAATTAGCATGTAACCGCCTGCCTAAAGAACGCCCTGACAAAAAAATTTGTTTACGAAAAGAGCATTTTTTTTGTTATCGGAGAAGGTTCGGTCATATGCGACATGTAGGTGTATAGAGACGGGTAGGGGAGAGCGGGGCAAAATGGGATCGTGGGGAGAAGCGGGACAGTAATGCGAAACTCAATTTTCCGATAATTTTTGGATGCCCCATTTTCTTCTGACAATACATCCGGATTTTCAACCCCGTCTTGCCACATTGACCACCATCGCCAACATCCAAAAGTTATTGGAAATCGCATTTTGCCCCGCTCTCCCCTGCACATATCTCGAAAAAAGGTGCAAAATAATTTGCACATGGCGTCCTCATTTATTACAGTTTTTCGCAAAGCTTTCTCCATGAGAAAGTTCGTTGATCGATTTTTGGCTTCCTTACAGAGGAAAGTAAACACTATACGCAGATCAATTTTTTCGGCTTTCAAAATCGAGTAAATTGCCTCTTTGGCAAAATTAAGTACGATTAAAGTTCCCGAGTTACGAGCGATTAAAGCTCGGCCAATGAGCAGCCGTTCCGCAGATGGCGCGCGCGTTGCCGCGCACTCCCATTGGCTGCAACTCGTAGCACTAATAACTCAGGAACTACGCGCTTGAGGAAAATGTTTCAAAGGCAAAGTACGTCAAGTTTTTGACCGCCGATACGACCCTCGCAATTTTTCTCCATAAATTTTGTGACACCCTGTTGTGTGTCCACTATTTTCCTCCTCGGTAGTTCAGAGGGCTTGCCGGTATGGGCAATTTCGTGCCTGCGTTCCCGCATCGCGATGGCTTCTCGTTTATCCACGTACACTTTCGTACGGTCGGCTTCGGCGAACCTTCCGAATGACTCATAAAACGAATAACGTCGCGATATGCCGGAAGTCGACCGTTACGCATCTTACTGTCGACCGAGGACGGAACACGAGCCTGCCGTCCGGTTTTACTTGGCGGTTCAGCCATTTCTCCGATGCGCGAAACGGTCTCCGTTAAACTCTTATACCTTGCACCGGCATATCGTCGCTCTTTATGCGCTTTTCATACGCGGCTTTCAAACTTGATATTCCATATAATCACCCGAGGTTACGTCATTCCCCTTTCTGTGGGCAACGGAAAAAAAGGTTTATCACGTTTTTGTTTTCTTTTTTTTTTGTACACTTTCAAAGATTTTTCCTACGAAATTTCACCAGCCTCTGCGCAAGTTTTGCATAAAAATTACTAAGTTTCGTCGCCCAGGTATCAGCTTCGAATAATTCAGATATGTTAAGTCTCGTTCAGTAAAATAGTAATATATATGTAGGGTAGAGCGGGGCAAAGTGGGGCAACGGGACAAAACGTAATTTTCTAATAATTTTTGGATGCCCGAATTCGGCCTATCGGATACATCAGGCTTTTCTTCCCAGTTTTCCCCCCTTGTCCGATCCAAAAATGATTGGAAAATTTAGTTTTGTCCAAAAACCCGGTGTTGCCCCGTTGCCCCATTTTGTCCCCTACAGGCTATTTACTCTCGGTATCTCAACTTTCAGGACTCAGACACACGGAACTTTGCTGTCTGGAACAATGCATAACATTATGTTGCGTTTGGTAGGTTGGCCGGTGATAAAGGTACGAAATTATCGCGAGAGTCGCTACGTCGTGTGACTCTACTGTCTGGTGCGTATCGAAAAGCTCCGAATTTATGCGTTGCATTGAGATGGTCCGAATATCGCTTTAATGATATTCGGGCGTCTCGAACCGGGCTGAATCGGCCGTTGAAAGGTGTAGGTACATTATAAATTAAGGGCCCCAAGGATCGTCATTAAAACTTGGGCGGAAGTCGAGGGAGGGGGGCGTCTGTCGCACCAGCCAGGCGAAAGCTTTTCTTCTGGCGGCGGTGGAGGCTGCGGTCGCCCTCTGGAAGTTGACAGAAGTGCGGTAGACCGAAAGTTTTAACGCGCGAGAGGGAGAGAGAGAGTAAGGAAGCAATAGAGTAGAACGCGCTCGGCGTAGCACAGGAATAAACTGGCTGGCGCTAGCGAGAGAACTCTATCGTAGCTATCCGAGCCAGCAAGCGACCCCCCGGTACTCTCGTTGTCGTAAAAGCCAGAGGGTGAGAGAGGGAGAATAACTGTGAGAGAGGCTCCTTTTGCTTCCCTATCGATCTTCGGGAATTGAATATCGCCCGCGTCGACGTCGTCTTGGTCGTACCGAAGTTAGCGGGAGATCTTCCGTCCCGGAGGCATCTTGAGCCGAGCTGCGCTTTGCAACGGCAGGAAAACTCGTTAGCGCGCAGTCTCCCTCTCAATGGGACTAATGCCTCACACTTTACCCCCAAAATGACCATCCCATCGGGACATTTCTACTTCCCCCGAGATCCTCGGGGCAAATCATTCCCTATAAGTTTCGTCGAGGATTATCGGAGGAATGTGTTACCGTCAACAAATTTTAGGAGTATTCAAAGACGATCAATTTACCTGTACTGAGAAAAAGAAAGGTTGAACTATTTTATTTATTTATTTATTTATTTATTTATTTATTTATTTATTTATTTATTTATTTATTTATTTACGGAACATGCCCTTTTTTATTTTACATAATAAATTCAGATAACAGTATATAAATGATATTTGGTTTAAATTAACAATTTCGTGGTTTGTACAATTTTCTCGTTTGTCTTCCAGAGTGATATAATTTCTGACTTATTTTAGACGTATTATTAAGCAATATTTAGAAGTATTATTAATTAAGCAAATTCTTGGGGAGATACGTTTAGGTGTATTTTTTTTGGTACTACCAAAATATTTGTTTCCATCGACAATTTTTGAATAAATTGAAGCAAAGAATCGTTTAAGAAAACAGTGCTTCATTTGTACCAAACAGATAACGCGACTTCTGAGTGTAAAATGAACGATTTATTTATTCTCAAATTTTATGCCTTCGTTTTTTTTTACTTCATTTTTTATTTCGAACGAGCAGAATGCTGGTTCGATGGGGCTTTTAGCGGATAAAGAATTGACAAAACTAACCGAGAGACTTTCCGACACCGGCTCCGAGCTGTTGTAGAATAATATATCATCTTCGTACTTTACAGACCCGAGGCGAAATTGGATCAACGATATCGCTGGATGTCGGGTGTCGAATAATGTTTTCCCAGGGTCGTTTCCGACGACGATGGGATCGAACGAGTTCGGAGTTTCCACCTGTGCTTCCGGCGTCTACAGGCCGTGAATTGGTGAGAGGTATCGGGAGATCGGAGGACGCGCGAGACAACAATGAAGGTGGTGGTGGAGGTGGTGGGGGACTTGAATCTCGCGCGAATCGGATCGCGTCCGACGAAGTTAGATTGTTTCCTCTCCCGTGTGCTCGGTACTTATGTTTGCTTATTTTCGCTCTCGTATCCCGTCTGGACATTCCCGCCGTTAAAATACCAACAACCGGAGAATCCCGCAAGACGCCATCTCCCGCAGACGTCCGTCGGGAGATGTATTATTTGTCACGATTTATGTAATCGACGCGCGGGAATCTTTCTCAACGCAAGCCGTTCTGTATGACCCCGTTTCTTGCGTATCGATAGTGCACACGGTATGTTTCTTCCTCGCGATATTTTTCGAAAAACGTTTCGTGTAACGGTCCCATAATTCGTGAATTCTCAGTCATACTTTCTCATGCCGGGCATCCGGTCTTAAATTCATAATCGTGTAGTGTCAATCGTAATTCTTAATCGCGATACAGTCAGCGCTTTCGGTGCAAACGTCCGCTTTCTCACTGCACACCCAGACAAATCATTTATTTGTCGGGCATCCGCAAATAAATATTTATTTTGTTTAAGAAAAATATTTATTTGATTTACATAAATCATTATTCAATTTAAATCAAATATATACACCCAGAAAAAAGAATTATTTGACGGCCTCCGTTTGTTTGGTTTAAGTGAAATATTTATTTGATGTAAATGAATATTTATTACACTCAAGTAACTATTTACTTAATGTAAGTAAATATTTATTTTTATCAAATAAATATTTTACTTAAACCGAATAAACGGTGAACGTCAAATAAATTTTTTTTCTGGGTGTATTTTCCGCTTCAAGCCCACCGAAATACTCTTCTGTACGAAGTTACAGGCAATCACACCCACAGAAATTGGAAATGAAGAGCTTACCAAAAGTTTAGTAATAATCTTCGGGTAAGCAAAAACTTCAATGGTCTTCCAATCTCTTTGTTGCGGTGATTTTACTGTTTAATTGATGAGAGGTTCAAGAAATTACTTATCGAAAATGTACAAATCCAGTCGACCAGTTGCGGGTTTCGTGAACAAACTTTGGCCTCGGCTCGGGCCCTCTGGAGAGACTTTCCAGTATCGCCGAGAGTGTGCGGTCAACGCTGTTTGCCGATGCTCGACGCGGCCCCGAACACCAAAGTCGATGTGTTGTTAATGCCGTGTAACGAGTAAGTTAATGGGGGCACTGGGCCGAGTATGAATTTCGCGTGAAATTCGAGGTAACTCGAGACCAGGAGAGAATAGCTTCGTTACATTTGCCGATAATTCTCTGCGTCGCTTCCCCTCCACTCCATTCTCGCAATTTCGCTCGGCTATACGCGTTTCCCATTCGTTAAAAACTTTTTACCCAGGAAACTAACAACAAACTTGAAAATTTAACTCCGTTAATTGAATAAACACCCCGCCCATTGAAAAAATACATTTTCCGTTTAGGGTGAGATTGTAGTTTTGGGACTCAATTTTTTACTACCCATCTTGAAGATCGTCTCACGTAATACGTAATTCCTCAAGCAATCATTTAATTCAATTCCTCAACCAATCATTTAATTCAATTCGTCAAACAATCATTTAATTTAATTACCAAATCTTTCTCGCGCTCATCATGGCTTTTTTAAGAGCTTTCTTATTTCAATTCTTACAATTCCATATGATATTGAAACAACGACGGCAAGACTGCGAAAGTGACGTGTTATCGTTTCAATGGCATATGCGATTGTAAGAATTGAAAGTAGAATTGCAATAATCATTTTTTTCTTTGGCTGTCCGCAAGCGAATTTTACCTGAGTCATTGATATATTTTTTTGGTGTACGATCTTACACACCGAGATTTAGGGCTTTTCCCTTTATAAAAGGCTACTGCCTTGACCCGAAAGAAGGACTACTTATTTATTCTCACATTATTCTTCACCTCGCGAGCGTGCCAACGCTCGCTCGCAGCCGCAGTTAAATAACAACACGACCCTACTTATTTATGATCGTCACCGAACGAACTCACTGTTTGCTCGTCCGCACCTAACAGTCAAACGTTCTCTGACGAATTGTCGCCTCGGTCGGTAATGCAGGAACGTCTGTACGGATAAAAAAGAATCTGCATCAAAACCGCGGTTGACCGTTTTGGTGCGAGGAAGGAAGATATCGCCTTGACCTGTTCTCCCCTCTGCCGCATGACTCTACTCGAATACTCGCGAAATGTGAGCAGAAAGAAAAAAGCTGCATATGTGATAAGGAAGTTAAAGAACGCCCGACAATCGAGTCAAGTACGCCATTACGTTGAATGCTCGCATTGTTGGAAGTGAACGAGAGCGCGCGGCGTTCCCGAGTTTTACTATAGATATATACAATGTATTGTGTAACTGAGCCAACAATTCGGCAGCGAGGGTCGAGTGCCTCCCGGTAACAGTCGCGAGCCTGGGCTTTTCATGGCTAAACTATAACAACTCCAGTATCGTTACAGCAAGTTGCTTTAAAAAAAAAATTACCTCGTCGCTCTCATCGTCGACTTTGAATGTCAACAACCGTCCGCGAAACGCAGATAAAATCTGACAATAAAAAATCAACGTAATCATAAAAACAAAAAATGTTGAATGCACTTGTTTTCAGAAATTTTTCCATATAATATATTTTTCTATTGACAATTGTTTTGGCATACCTAATGAAAGAACTGATGAACCACGTTCATTTATTCTGCTAACGAGGGCCGCAGAAACGAAAGTCGGTGTATTAATGTTAGTACTTTAAACACCCAGCCGATACGATATTTTAGTGAATATACGATTCACCTCGTTACGCGTTGTAACAATTTTTTGTCGAAGCTTTGTAAAATATGTCGCGCTAGCATTGTCCTGAAATCCGGTGCTCC
Organism: Ichneumoninae sp. B BG-2022a; assembly: GCA_030522725.1. Lineage (NCBI taxonomy): Eukaryota > Metazoa > Arthropoda > Insecta > Hymenoptera > Ichneumonidae > Ichneumoninae sp. B BG-2022a. Next base: position 44,183 of record JAPYZD010000214.1, on the reverse strand, counting down.
AGCGGTCGCAGTAGCCGACGGCGGCAGTAGATTCGGTGATTCTTGGTCGGGCCCGACACTAACGCTCTGTACGTAGGGGGTACAATGTTCCGCTCCGGGGCTTGTAAAAGGTGGCCACCCAACACACATTTTATTACCACGGCGGGTAGACCTTTACCATTGTAATGTAAATAGCAAGCGATCGTATCTTCGCCGAGGCGATCTCCAGCCGTGAGAGGGCGGAACACAGCGACACAGGAGAGAACGGGGCGAGAGCGAGAGGAGAAGATAGCGAACGGGCGAGCCTAAAGTTCAGAGCCACCGACAGAGCCAACCAACGACTAGGAACGTCGTGTAAATCGTAAAGAATACAGCCTCAACTCTTATCGTCAAGAATAGCGGAGGTCGCGCGGTTCTTCGTTTTTTTCTTCGCGTTTCGCCTTCCTGTTCTCCGGCAGGGAAAAGAACAAATTCCGCTTTGTTTCTTCCAGCCGGGGTGACGGATGAAAAGAGTGTGAGAAAAAATTGCATTGACGAATCGCTTGGAAACAATTATCTGTATGAGCTGTTTTGTTTTCTTTGACATATATCGAAAAAAAGGTTTGGTGATATCCAACTAAGTTGCGGTTGCACGTGGCGAATGAAATATTTGGTCGATTGAAAGAAATATTTGGTTGATTGAACGAATATTTAGTAGTTCGACCGAATACTAACTATAAACTATTTGTTAAAGCAACTAAATAGTTTAACTATTTGTTAAGGCAACTAAATAATTTAACTATTTGTTAAAGCAACTAAATAGTTACTTGGATTTAACAAACATTTTGTTCAATCGACCAAATATTTCTTTCGCCACCCGCAACTGCAGCTTAGTTTGACATTACCAAACCTTTTTTTCAGTGTACGGAAGGCACGAAGTTCAGACAGAACAGCTCAACGCATCGCCGTTCAACGCTAGGATCCGTCGCGCAGCTGGAGTTTACGGGATGTAAAACGAGGGAAGCTTTCCAGGTGGGCTGAAACGCCAGCGCTGGAGCCCCGGGCTGTACAGTTGCCAAGGTACCCATCCAGAGCTCACGCCAGTATCGGAGCGGCGTCAACGCCGAGTCAGGATGTAACACCCGCCCAACGTCACACGCCATCGGCAGTATCGCCCCAGGTTCCTCTGTCTTTCCCCCTTTTTTAATTAAAAGTAAAGCGACATTTAAAACGGCGGTGTCAGATACGACGACTGCTGAGCCAACGCCATCGGACCGAGCTGATTCGTTGTTACGTTTCGGCGCGAGGGAGCCGGCACGGAGTCGATGGACCGTTTTTCCAGTCGCGGCAGAATCCCAGCTGGGAGCCCACTCGCTCGAAAAGTCAAAAGCCCGGTGCCACTTTCGTCTCTTTAATGTAGCAAAAACAGCACAGCCATTCGTCGCGAGATGAATGGAGCCGGATGACGAATAAGTCGGCGAGTGGAAACAGAGAGCTTTGGGTTGGAGAAGCTTAAGGCCGCCAGGATGCTTGACACTCGTTTCTGTCCGGGAAAGACTGGCCTTAATTAATTACGGATAATGGAGCGGTAGCTCGTTTGAGATAAGTGGCACGATTCGTCGGTTCTCAGAAATTGCGAAAACTACCGGATGCAACGAGTATGTCAATGGTCTCCAAAAAGCGGAGTTCAATAAAGAGATCACGGTAATTAGACCAAGCTAATTCGCTCCCACTACACGGAGGCTTATCGCTGTTTGAGTCACACTTTTTTTCATGAGCGGCAAATGAATGGTCCTTCACTTGGTGGATGAAAATAGAACAACCTTTTCAATGCCGCAATGAGGATGCATACGCTGATAAAAAAGTACAGATGAATCTACTAAGATTCGGGCAGGGACGTTTAAATAAATATTTAGTTGGTCGAACAAAATATTTTAGTATCTCAAAAATATTTTGGTGAAATCACCCAATAAATTATTGATCTGACCATTTTTTTAGCTGTACCAACAAAATATTTAGTTGAACGTCCCTGCCCGAATCTTACTTGGTTCAACCGTATTTTTTTATCAGTGTAATTATTGGAGTAATCGTTAGCAACTTGATACGAATTATTCGCCACGAGAGGAACGACAACTACGGCGTGATAACAAATGTAACTGTGCAGGTGGAATGAACAATAAAAAGAAATGGTAAAAAAAAGCAACAAAATCCACCACCGAATGTGTGCAGCGAACCGCGAATGACCATTCGAATCTAAAACCGATATAGGTTCAGACGAATCCTTCGAGCCCAACGAAATAAAACATTCACTATGGTTTTGAGCGCGGAACCAAAAAGGAATAAAAAAATATATATAAAAATGCACCGGTCACTGATCCGTTATACGGCAAACGTACCAGAATTCTCTCACGGTATTAACAATCGATACGCAATTTCGGCAACAGCTAGGGGATTCAAGGTTTGCGGAAACATTTTGTTTGGAAAATGGGCACAGAGAGACAGAGAGGGTCGAGCTCGCCGGAGATCTGTGGAGGAAAGCAGGGACAGAGTCAGAGGGGCAGCCCCGGGATAGGAAGGAACAGATATTCGATTGCAAAATTGCGAATGCATATTTTGCATATATATCCAATTTCAGCACGAATACCCTTGGTTCCCGACTTACGGCCGAATGAATTCCACCGCGCGAACACGGTCATCGGGCTAAACGAGATTTTCCGTAATAACACCGCGACGCAAAAAAAAGCATAAAAAAAATGAATAAAAAAGATAACGAGGAAAATTTTTTTTTTTTGCTCGTTTAATGAATTCGAAACGAGGTATCGATCGATTGAAACATAATCATCGAGTGATCAGCGAACACCGGCTAAACTTCCGCGGCCGGTAGCGTCGTTCCTGCCGCTGGCCGTCGGTAGCTTTTTCTTATCGAGAATTATTATTTTATATCGATTATGCAAAATGATCGAGGCCTTCGTGGGAACCGCGGTGCGCGACGGCGTGGCCGATTCCCATTCGATGTGTTTCGATATTGCTTTCGTATACCGAAGGGTCGTCCACTCCCACTCGTCCGATACGACTTTGCATTCTGGCCGGCGCGCGTCGCGTCAATCAGAAACGAATTAATAGGATCCGATCGATCTTTCGACGGTGGTGGGCTCGACGAGAATGCCGCCAATACCCGGCACGCCAGCGGCGCAGCAACGGGTTCACGCCATGTTCACGTGTGACGTTACCATGCAAATGCTCCCGGGCCGACCAACCCCTAACGCTTTCAATCCGACGTGTCTCTCTCGCACTCTCCGGCACTCTCTCGCCCTCTCCCCCCTCACCCTTGATCCCTGCAAACGACGTTACTGTGCCCGTTGCTCAACTACTCTGGTGTATTTGTTTGTCGGACCTGAATCGGCGGGCACGGATCCGGCAACGAGGAGGCAACGAGAAACGTACGGCTTGTGAGGATAGGCCGCCCACTGGTTACCACATGGATATGTATATACATGCGTATATATATATTCATGTATACGTTCGCGGTGCAACTAGTCACCGGACATGGTCATCACACAAACATTCAACGGAGTCGCCGTATTATTCATACGGCCTGCATATACACTGGACAAAGTAGGCACACCCGATTGTCGGATGGACGAGACAAACGCGAAGATAAACCTTTCGGTACCCGCGATTCAATTGGGCCAAAAGCGGTACCAATTCCAACGGAAAAATTTTTCGGGATCCGTAATAAAGAAATTTAAGGACATTTGCAGGGCATTTCAAGAACTATCGAAAGTCATAGATAATAATAAGCAATGATTCACCGGTGCATGCGTGGTTGGCGCACGGCTCGCCAAGTCAAGCAGATTCGTTCGCGGTCAGTACTTCGATGGGTGACCGATTAACCGTGCGCTGGCTAGCTACGCGGTTCTTCTGAGACTTTGGTGTTTCTGCACGTTACTCAAGCAATATTTCTATAACATCAGCGATTGCATAGACCTTGGTGGGAATGAGCCGTCATTGGGCGAACGTTGGCCGACGCTGTGCCAATGCTGGTCCTGGATGACGCTCCCACTAGGGAGGCTTGGGGAGCAATGCCGCCTTTTAAATACACAATGCCTACAAATGTCCTTTGAGCTTTTACTATGAGGACTTTTTGTTTTGCCGAGTCAAAACACGCTTACTCGGACCCACCAACGTCAGGTCGACCGTATCCGTATGCCACCCAGATCCGGGGGTTCCTATAAGGGTACGCGCATCCCTGCTGGTGTGTGTAAACGTCCGTGTTGTCGGAAGCGTGAGAAACGATCGTCCGGCCGGGAATCCACGAAACGTCGAAAAACCGCGAGAGCACAACGGTCAGGCGCGGCCTGGCGTATCCGAACTTTCGGTCCGAGCGAGGGTAATCGGATTCGGAGGAGACCGGTACATGGCACTGACCACTCGGATTAGGTTGACTCTTCGGTGTCCCTCCTCTTTTTTGCCCCGCTTTACCTTTTCCGAACCTAGTCAGCCGCCAGCTCTTCTCCTCCCGTTCCCGCCACTGCGCATCGTCTGCATCCGTTTTGGACGTTCCACGTCTACGTACGTATTGAAGCATGCGCTTGTGTGTATCAGCTTTCGTGTAACGTTTCCCTAATGCTCTTCCACGTTCGTTCCGACACCAGCACCCACACTTTCGCCTGTGCCCGCCGTCATGGCCTGGTAATTTTCGTTTCGAACGCCGAACGAGAGTTAACAAACGAACTTAATCCAGAAACGAGAGGTTCAAGGTGCGGCTTCGCTGGTCCGACAGCTCGCTGCAGCTTCCACGGGTCCAGATACCGTACGTGTGTCCGTACCCATCCGTCTCATGTGCCTCTACACCGACGCTAGTAGTTTTCCCAAACAGATTTGTCCGTCATATTCCTTCTGTTTCGCCACGAAGCCATAGGCAATGGTTTCAACATTGGCCGAGCCCTCGCAAGTGTTCCGTTGCTCTTTGAGTCTTCTTTTTTTTTTACAGAGTTGTTCCATTGGGTCGTCGCATTAGGCCTCGCGGTCTTGGGCAGATTTTACCTTGTTTCTCATTTGTGGATCGGAATTCCGAGAACCAAGTTGAAACCTACATGGTACCTCGCGGTAGCTCATTGTACTCTCAATCGGCCCAGCAGGGGGACTTTCGGTACATGCCTACAGATCTACCGGGAGTCGATGCTAGGTCATATTCTTTCACACGGGCGACAAAGCCCGGCTTGGTCGGGGCTCTCGCATTCGCCGCAAGTTCCGTATTCGCGTCATTGCCTCCTGGTTCCAGGGACAATACGTACGGTCCAAGTTACCGCGATAAAAAAAGCCACGAGGTTAACGGCGGCTGTGGGGTTGGGAAGGTAGTTTCGCGAGGGAGCCGCGAGCCTCGGGAGCTCCGCGCTCTCTCGTTCCACCAATGGACCACGGCGCCGAACGACCGGTATAGGGTAACAGCCTATACGCGGCGGAGAAGTCTAGGGCGGACACATGGGGAGTGCCGAAAACGTGCGGGGAACCATCGGAAATCAATAAACGGAATCCGCTCGCTTACGGACCGCGGCCACTATATGCCATAACGTTGGCAATGGACTGCACGAGCGAGAGAGTCGGTCAGGGACGGACGCGCGGGGGCGTCGGAGATAGATGGAGGGTATGACGAAGCGAAAGAGAGGTGGACCAGAGGCCACGTTCGGTTTGACTGACATGGCGCGTTATGTGAATTTCCTTGTTGACAGATCCCGGAGAGTTTCGTGACCTTAGCGCGGTGCCAAGAGCTATGGCGACTACTGGCGCTGATGGGGCTGCAGTCGGTGCCAGCGCGGAGAACACTGAACCCCCCCCCCCCCGCCGTCCCCCCACAAGGTGGCGAATTTCTCCCTGGCTCTGCACATCGGTAACGTGTGGCTCGGGTACACACACCGATAGATCGATATTATGGAAATCCAAATTCAATGGCCCGCGCAGGGTTGTCGCCGTCGTCGCCCGCACACACCGGACCCTATTGGCTGTATAACGGATTGGCAAGACGGAGGCTCCGATAATCGCTCGTATTGTTACACAACGGCATATTCCACATGACGGATTTGTACCGCTGTTGCCCATCGAAACGATATTAAACGGACGCTACGACGATAGGATGGAGCGGGGCTAGTTGGAACACGGGGCAAGTTGGAGCAGACTTAGTGAGACTAAGCACTTTCAGGCAGTGAGTGTGGTACGAGATGGAATTAGAGGTAGGGGAGAACGGGGCAAAATGGGGTTTTTGGGTAAAACTAAATTTTCCAATCATTTTTGGATCGGACAAGGTGGCAAAACTGGGCAGAAAAGTCTGATGTATCCGATAGAGCGACTTCGGACATCCAAAAATTATTGGAAAATGACGTTTGGCCAAAAAACCCCGTTGTGCCCCGTTGTCTCATTTTGCCCCGCTCTACCCTACTATGATCCGCAATTCCGGACATTACCATACTGACTGTAAGAAATCTCTTCCCTTTACCGCGTCGGTTTCATCTTGCCCCGCGTTCCGACTAGACCGGTTTTTTCCTAAATCGCGGAACCCTCTGACGCGAATGTAGAAATACGGTCTCCAAAGCATAACGTCCAAAATGGACGCCCGGCTTTTTTATCCATGGAAAAAGCGATGAATATGACCTACTCCGATTAACACGTAAATCAATTATGGATTTACCATTTGCACTTTTTTAAAAATAAAATGTAACTTTTTCAGCGAATTTATTAAACTTCGAAACTTTCGAAAAAGGCCGTATCAGTTGTAAAAAAAAAAAAAAAAAAAACCTATTTCACTTTACGACTTCCGGGATAGAGCGACTCCGTGTGCACTCGAAGGGTCAACGGGTATAACAATTGGTCAGCTAGATGCTACGGTATCGGGAACCTTTTGCGACAAACGCGAGTTTCTTTGCTCCGAAACTAACCGTATTCCTTATTTTCCCTCGAAATATCGCATTTCCGATATCGCACAATATATAATATAGTGCAGTTATATATACATACATACACACACACACACACACACACACACACACACACACACATATATATATATATATATATATATAAATGTATACTATACACTACGAAAGCCAGATCGCCGGCGACGTGCAGCGAGCACTCGCACGCTTCGCACATGACGATCGGGGTGAATCCAAGAATAACGTAGCACCGGCAGAGAGTAGAGAGTGTATAGTATCAGGGTGGAGCCAACGTGGCGCATATCAAAAAAGTTGGGGAGGAACGACGTCGAGAGTGAGTGATCCCGGTGAATACGAGAAAGCGATAACGTATAACGAGAGAGGAATGGTATTCGCTCTACCTCGGTCTGTGCTCCTTCTGCTGCTGCTGCTGCGGGATCTCTCGATTCTCGAAGGCGAATTCGTGCACGCGATAGCTGAGGCAGATCCTTATCTCTCTCTCTCTCTCTTCCCAAACCTCCCTCTTCCTCTTTCTCTCTCCCCTCCTTCCGTACTCCCTCATCCTCAGCGAGGATCGCTTTCTCGCTCTGGACGTACGAGAGATCCTTCAGACCGAACGTGACACGTTGATAGCTACTCGGCGCGGAGGCTCACTCGCAGCTTCGGTGTGGAAAATGCTCCTCGCAGCGTTGGAGGAAAATGAAAAAATAAAGAAGAATGAATCGAGCGTGGAAACACTCGGCGATATACGAACACAGTGAGCAACGGGTTGAGGCACGCGGGATTATTGCACCTGCGCGATCGCTCCCATCGACCGCACGCGCTTTGGACTTTTTTTTTTGTATCCTTCGCGATATTTATTTCACTCATGTGTGGAGCTCGGAGTACCGCGAAATCAATGAGCGTGTGACTATGGAGATATTCTTAGAATAAAAATAAAAATTAAAAGCAAGATTTTTATGGAAGAACATGCACTTTAAATGGGGACTCTTTTGGACAATAAGGGGGATTCCAACATATCTTTTCAATTGATCTTGAGATATCCCGTTTCGACCCAAACACAATTTTTCTCAGAAGTTGGGAACAATTATTAGGAATTTAATTTTTGCTCGTAACCAGTTAATTAATAGCTCCACAGGTAAGTTTTGCTCCGGCTGGTAATTACATCCCAGCACTGGCGCACGCACTGACCGCACACCCGGGCCAGGCGCGGTAATGCTGGGATGTAACCGCAAACCAGACGTACCTTAGCTGGGTCCGGACTCGTACGAAATGCCACGGTATAGAATTTGGCAACGTTTGTGCTATGATTGACTAGACAGTTGTCAATGTCTACGAGCAACTATGCTTAACCTACTTTTGAATTTATAACGTAGATGCACAAATTTGGGTTTTAATACTTTAACCGTTTGCGTCACGGTGGAACATAAAATGCCCAACCATCTTTTGCTCAGTTTTCAATTCTTTAAACTAACTTCTTCACATGAAATACCGAAGTTTCGTTTTTATAGTGTCCAAATGTAAAGCGTTGTAAATAATGACAGGGCTTTATTAAAATTAATATGAGATATGATTGGTGTGGTTATTTTATTCGATAACTCTACAAGGCTGAGAAAATAGTTTCATTGACCATTTTTTTCCGTCATCTTTCATTGACCATTTTTTTCCGTCATCTCTGCCACCTATTTTTTCGGAAAACACGAGGAGGATTTGCCATTTGATTTCCTATCGTCGGCCTTTGGGTTGTATGAACCATGTTTTTCAATGGGGTTTTCCGGGTCGGGAAATTCACACGATCAAACAAACTCGTGCTATCGAAAAACCATTGATGATATTTTTTTCTCTGAATCGACCGGAAGGTTCTGCCTTCCCGATATAATTTTTTTCTTTGTCTTCGACATTCAAAAAGTGAATGCGCTTTTTTCGGAGGGGTTTTTCGGTCCAGAAAACGCACGCGATCGAAAAGCCATTGGTGACATTTGTTCGCCGAGTGCACCACTTTGGATGCACGCAACAGCGGCTCCGGGTACATTGGATGAAAAAATGTCATCAATGGCTTTTCGATCGCGTCAGCTTTGCGAGCTGGAAAAAGTCTCTAAAACAAAATCACACGCGCTCTTTAAAGGTCAAAGACCAATAAAAAATTATATCTGGTAGCAGCGCTGTTTGGTGCATTGAGTGAAAAAATCAATCAATGGTTCCGACCATTTGACTTTTTTCGATCGTGTGAATTTTCCGACCCGGTAAATCCGATCGACAAAAATCACATACGCACCTTAAACGTCAATGAAAGATAAAAAAATGTCATATGAAGTAACAGACCCTCGTGTATTCCGAAAAAAAATAGGTAGCAGAGCTTCGTCGTGTCGTGACGAAAAAAAAGATCAACGAAACTAGATTCTTCTTGGCCGTCTAAAGTTATCCAATAAAATAACCACACCTATGAAACCTTATATTGATTGTGATAGAGTCTGGTAATTATTTACATCGCTTCAAGTATCAAAAACCTAACTTAAGCATCTACCTTAGAACCTAAAAAACGATACAATTAATCTCGATAAAACAAAAAATTATAAATTAGGTTAAGTGCATAATTTATGATAATTTTTTATTGCTCATGTGTTCGGTGATTATTGCACCAAATATTATAGACACGGCATCGCATACATTTTTTCACACGCTAATCGCGCACGAAACAGCGACAACGTAAACAAAAAGGCGAATAGAAAACGCTACGATTATAAATAAATAACAATTCCAGGCTTCTCTTGGGGCATTGGAAACTCGGCACAATCTCGGCTGCAGCGTGAAGTATGCGGCATCATTTGCGATTGTACGCAGAAGTGGAGATCGTCGACGTGATTTTTCGATATGTCACCGTGAACTTTTAACCGGATTTCTCCAATTATGGTGTATTACCTTCAGTTCATACGTCCTCTCACAAATGTATTGACACAAACATAGATCAGGCTATGAAGTTTCAGTATACCAAAATCTGTTAAGTAACTTTTTGCCGTTCCGATGTTTGTAGGCACTTGCGAAACGTGCCGAGCCGGTGGATCACAGTGAAACGCATAACTCCCGTCTTTTTGCCCTAGCGGGCAGTCGGGAGTAGGAATAGGTTAAGCGTAGTTGAAAGCTGTCTAAGTAAATCATTGCACAAACGTTGCAAACTTCCATACCGATCGAACTGCTTTGATCTCTCAGCTGGCCCATTTTACCCCCGTTTCCTGCCCACATATGTTTAGAACTCTCCATCACCGTATGTCAAGCTTTCACACAAGTCCACAAAAAAATATACTAAACCCTTACGGTGACGAGGAACTGGATACTTTATAACTTTTTTTCGCTATCACAAGACTTTTCGTCGGGCTTAAACCTCAGCCTTCGTCACCACTATATTTTCACATTTGGCGCCGGAGGGAGGGGGCGGAGGGCTAACGCAAGTCGCGTATCGCGAATTTCAGAACTCGCGTTTACCCTCGTGAGAGGGAGCGCGGAAGAAGCCAGCGGAATAAGAGGAAAGAAAGAAAGAATGGGGAAGAAGAACCAGAAGCCAAGCCGGGCAAGCCTGCATTATAGCGGCGCGAAACTGCTGGAGGGATAAAGAGGGGGAGAGCTAGATGGGGAAACTGTAGAGGCAAAAGTTTTCTCGAGGATTATAGGAGAACAACGAGAAAGAGCGAACGGCGGAGACTCGATGGTCCGCGGTAGCGATGTAAATAAAGCCGCCACCGCGGCTGCCACCCCTTGGGCAACGAGCGACTTATATAACTCAAACTTCTCGGAAGAATACAGGAATATGGGTCGACTGTACGCGGCTATACGACAGCTCATGCTTCTCTAAGTCCGCAGCGTCCCTTCGCTCCGCCAATCTGCCACTGCTCGTCGCTTCTGCTGCTGCATTACTTTCCAAGGCACGGAGTGCGCAACTCAATTAGCTAACCCATTGGATAATCGCCACAGAGAGCGTCCTGCCCCGCGTCTCTTCGGGACCTTCCTTTCTCGAAGATGACACATTTATCTATTTAATTTTTTGATTTTTTTTTTCCTTCACATTTGTTTTAAATTTACATAAAAGTCAGAAGTGGTACATCCAGAAAAATAATTTATTTGACGACCACCGTTTATTTGGTTTAAGTAAAATATTTATTTGATTTAAATCAATGTTTATTTGATTTAAGTAACTATTTACTTAATTTAAGTAAATATTTATTTAAATCAAATAAATATTTTATTTAAACCAAACACACGGTGGCCGTCAAATAAATGATTTTTCTGGGTGTGGTAATAGTGGATTTATTGACGATATGCCAGATGGAAACATTTTTTGAACACAGCACGACATAACGTAGATTGTCGTGCGAACATATCGGTTTCTAGTTCTATCCAACCGCCTTTTACCGATTCGGAGTTATCTTCAATCATTATTACGGAGTGTCGTCGAGACCTCAATTTTGTGTTCGCTCCGTCCACGGCGCAAGAGTCATCGAGACTCTCAATTTTGACGTCTGTTCTTTGCAAATAAATATCCTCTGTAGGATCGTCAAACCCTTCTGGCACCATTTGTAACGACCGAACGGATGAATAACTCGCATATTTGGTTTTGGGGGGATATTCAATTTTGATTTTTTTTTCCTTCAAATTTTTTGAAAACTTAAGTAAAAGTAATTTTCTTATAAATCGCGTTTTTTGGCCTACTCATCATCGAACCTCCATCCTTAATATTAATTCAAATCAAACAGTGTACTCAGGTCTTTCGTGGTTCTCGTTTTCCAAGGCCGAAAGAGCCTTTATCCCGGATATATGCTAGCAACTGCGCCCTTAGTTTTTATTTAGATTCGAGATACCAAGAAAAACGAACCCTACAGACCGTCGTCATTCCACCAGTCATGTTTCGGTATACGTTTGAATGAAAAAAAAATATCAATAACCGAGCCACACAGGAGGTCTGCGTGAATCTCATTTTCGCGAAAATGTATAAAGGCCGAGAAGGAAAAAGCAGCGAGTATTCACCCTGCCCCGACGTCGGGCAGGGTGAAACGAGTGGGAGGTCGGGAGAGAGGGTGAACGTGCGTGGAAAGCCGATACGGGGAATCCCCGCGCGCGTTCTTCGGCTCGCCCCCACGCTCACCGAAAGGAATATTCCAGCGCCACCCTTTTTCGCGGGCTCGCCGTCTCGACTACCGGTATACATACCGAGAAATAATAGAGGCATTTCGAGGATCACTTCATTTGCTATTCTATTACCGAACTATTTCTATCTCGGCGAGAGCACCGAGCCGGATAGAGGGTGCGAGCATTGCCGGCCTCAATCGCTTCTGATACGCCCGAGAGCGGGGCGAAAAACCGACGATCCCCGAACGACAGCGAATAGCCAACTCCAAAGAGCTCTCGGTATTACGGTAATGTATGGAATGCGGTACTTCGATGGAAGGAAAATCTGCAATATGCGGGAAGCATAAAGACCCTTATTTAAGACCTATAAATGCATTTCTGAAGTTAGCATTTCAGATGTAAGTAAAAAGGTCCAGTAAAATGGTCATTTCTTACAGCCTAATTTGGGCGCGATTTACGATCGGAAATCATCTTCGAGTACGATTTATATGTCGATGAAAATCACGCCTATAAATGCATTTCTGAAATGAGTTTTTGAGAAATAAATAAAAAATTAAATGTACATTTTTTGCAGTCTAATGCGGACTCGATTTACGATTGAATATCATGTTGCCAGTACGATTTATGTCGACGAAAATCACGCGCGAGCGAATGCATGAAAGTTTTATTAAAAAAGAAGAACCGAAATAAAAAAAAAAGAAAAAAATATACTATTCGTCTATTCATTGGGACGAATGCAACCGAGGCATCGGTTGTGTTTCGCATTTATTTTTTGCGTATTCAATGGAGTCGTTTTCACGAGAAAGCAGGAAACGGGGACGATTGAAAAGAGACAAAGATAAATAATGAATAACGCGGCGGGAACATACGCGAGTCGACAGTTTTCCACCGCATACGGATACTGCATGATGATATGTTACGAATATATTTTCCAGAATTGGGAACAATCGCACCACAGGACATTTACCTATAGCTGCTGACGCGTTTCCGTTACCGAGAGCGGAAAAAAAAATTTTGCCTGTTATTCTTTTTATTTGTTGCCTGTTTTCGCTGAACAGCCATTCTGGGATTACGTCGCGTCGCGTGGTAACTTCGAGCGCTTTTTTATGCTTCACTTTCGCGGCTCCTCCTCGCTTCCTTCTCGACCTATAATTTCGTACGCGTCAGCACGGAATTATACGTTCAATCCGATATTCGTTTTTTTCCTCCCTCTTTTTCGTCGCGAACGTAAACGGAAGTTTACGTTACTGTGTAAAATATTCGGGCGTAAAAATGAAGTCGGCAAGACTCGCGGTGCGTATCGACGTTATCGCTGTCCGCAAATGAAACATTAATTTACGGGATGACGGGACGAATGATGCGGTTCTAATTGAACAACCAGATCGCCCAAGTTTAACATTGTCATCGGTCCGAAACGATCCCGGAATAATCCGGAAATGGGAACGCGATATTCGCTGTTCGATGTTTGCGGAGCCACGCTATTTTCGATCGCGCACTAATTATAATGGGCCGACGCGATAGTCTCGACAAGACTGTTCGATGCTCGGAAAACGAGTAGGGCTGCTGTTGGAATTACAATCGCTGTATGGTTAACCGATTACATTTGGCAATAATTAATCATTGATTTTTCGAGCCGTACGGAGAGATCGGGCTCTTGACGAAATTCACCATATTGCGCCCAACGCAAATAGCACTCTTCAAACAATCATTTAAATTAACTACCGGAACTTATGAAAAGGCGCGTACTTCATCGGCCGATTTGTCCATCAAAGAGCCACGAGATACAATTAATCATAAAATATTTCGATCCCCGAACTGATTTTGCTCGAGGGCTCGTGTCAATTATGGAATCGTTCACTTCGCGTGTTTATTATGTGCGCACCTCTTCGTTAAATTTGTTTAATTAAAGGCTAACCGGGAATTCTCATCGACAAATAACAGACGTCGATGGTCCTCGATGAAACATATATTTTTTATTTGATGTTCCATTTCCACCGTATACAGGTGCCGGGCTTACATTGAAGGGGAAAAAGAAGTAGTGATTTCGCTTAAAAAAAAAAAAGAAAAAACCTTTGAACTGACCGCGAACGAATCTACTTGATTCGCGGGACCACTACAGCCTTCCGCCATTCGCGCATCCACCGCTGTCGGTTACCATGAAATTTTTTTTTTAATTATAATAAATAAACCTCGAATGAAAACTGCATAATTGCAAGCGCAAAATGTCCCTGCCTTTTGATCGAGGGTTAAAAAAAAATTATAGATTCCGTCGCTCGATATAAATTCGATCATTATCGGGGGTACAGTAAACTCTCCACGAAGATAAAGTAGCCTAGTAGATATTTTTTTATTGCAATAAATAAACTTCGACTGAAAACTGCATAACGGCAAGTGCATAATATCCCTCTCTTTTGATCGAGAGGTCAAAATCCCGGATTCCGTCGGTGGATATAAATTCGATAATTATCGAGGATACATCAAACTACCACGAAGAGGAAGTAGCCTAGAAGATTTTTTTTTATTACAATAAATAAACCTCGACTGAAAATTGCATAACTGCAAGTGCATAATATCCCGCCTTTTTGATCGAGGGGTAAAAAAAATCGCAGATTCCATCGGTCGATAATAATATATAAATTCGATAATTATCGGGGCTACAGTAAACTCTCCATGGAGATAAGGTATCCTGCTTTCAGCAAGTACGGTCTATTCGCGCGAAGTTACGGGCCCGTAGATAAACGTCACCTACATATATATGTATGTATATACGTATATACGTATATACAGACATATTCGTAGTGACTATATCTTCGGCGCCCTTCGACCCCCCGCTCGGCCATCAAGAGCATTCGGAGGCAATATCTGTCGGCGAAGTTTTCAGGAAGTGGCGAGAGTGGGCCGAGGGTTCCCTTTTTTTCCAGCCCCCTCACCGCTCGCCGCGTCCTTTGCACGCGAGAAACCACCCTCGGCTTCCTCTACTTCACGTACGTTTCTTTTTTTCCTCCTTCTCTCCCGCTTCAACTTTTCTTCCTCTCAAACATGCGGAGGGGAGTCTTATTTAACGAGAATGGAGGTATTCGGGTCGTGTGAATTGGCTACGTTTCAAGCCTCCCAAGCAGTCTCGCAATCCCGCTCCTACCCAACACATGCAGACCCACCGAACGGCAGAAGCGAGCTCTCGAGCCTCGCGGATTCACTGGCGGCCAAGCCTTTCCTTCCCTCTCGCCATCGTCGAGTGGGTAATTTTTGGTGCTTCAACATCCCCGAGGAATATCCCAGGTACCTTCGCCATAGCAATCATATTAAATTAATTCTCTCTAGGGCCAAGATCGCCTTGGCCGATTTCACCGGGGGACCGTGTGTGAGTCTCCATCTGTGTCTATTATAATTTCTTGAAATTTCTTCGGGGCGATGAGCGCGCAGCTCTGTTCCAAAAAAAAAGAAGCCGAACCATGCAAAAATTAATTGGCATTCAAAAATTAATTAACGGTCGCACAGAGGATCCTGATTGCCGGAGTAATTGGAAAAATGATGTGTACAAGGGAGGGGAAAATTGTAATTTCGCTAGCATTCAATTTTTAGGATGGTCGGGGTCGTCTTCGAGGTTCGCCGGGCCGCACCCGGAACAATCTCAAGGGTATTACCGCGGGAGGGTGTCTGCATCTATAACATGCAGATTAGCCCGGGTGCACGGTGTAATGAATTGTAAACCTCGTTGAATCGCGCTATAATACTATGTGTGCCGAGAGTAATTAGGCGACGAAGGTGGTGCTCGCACCGCGTGTTCCGGAGATGCTGGCAAAGGCCGCCGAGCTCGTACCCCCCCCCCCTCCCCCCTTTATCGGCGGTGTTACTGCAGCAACATCAGCAGCAGCGGTGTAGGGCTGATAACATTATCTCACTCCGCGTCCACTTACGACTGTGGTTTCTCGAGATTCGCTCAAGACACGGAAGGTTACAATTTCACGAACAGACCCGGCCGTCGATTGGCAATTACCGCGCGGAATATGAGACACAGCGGACTGTGGCTGTATCCAGTCTGATGAATAAAGGGTTAATGACTGTTATTAAGAATATTAAGATCAGAGTGGTGAAAACTTAAAATGATGGACCAGCGCTGGGTGAAGTAGACAAGCGTGTTTTCACATGTGCTACCTTCTCCGAGTGTACTCAGGGCAGGTTGCGCATGTGAAAACAGAGTCTTGTTTACCCTCGGAGGACTCCCGGAGACATTCATTGCTGACCCACATTACCCTCGCTCATAATGCATCACATCATCCATATGATATATGATACGATGGACCTTGGATGCAAATGATATGATAGCCCGTGGATCCATATGTTGTACCATATGGTGTATTGGACCATGGATCTATATGATATGCCATATGATGTGATGGATCATGGATCCATATGGTGTGTCATATGATATGATGGATTGTGTATCCATATGATGTACCATATGATATGATGGATTTTGGATCCACATGATCCATGGTCTATTTTGGTCCACATTAGTTTGATGAATGTTACCAAAATTGAAAAAAAATAACGACTAAAGTGGACTGAAACGCGAAAATTGTAAAAAAAATCCTATCAACGTCCATCAATTCCAGAGCCTTACAGAGTGTGCTTCCAGTTAACATATTGGTCCCACCAAAGTGTGACTTCCCCTCAGAGAGTACGACACACGCGATGGATCTTCCTAGTCTTTCGTACCCACCACTATCACCTCAATTAATAGCCAGCAAAAATCGAAGAAGCTCTTCCAACAATTCCCCAGATAAATCGACACCTTCAGTGATAAGCCTACAACATCAGTAATTAATCACAGTTGAATTGTCGTTATCAATGTCTAAATACTCAAAGTGGTTTTCGCGCCGTTTCCGCACTCGACGCTGTCCCGATCGGGACTTTCGTTAGGGCGGGGGGGGGGGGGGGGGGGGGGGGGGGGGGGTGCGACGGACTGTCTGGAGCCCAGCCAAGAATAACACAGAGGCACAGAGCGAGTGTGCACGCCTAGAGGATGATGCGCTTTCTGCTGCATCTCCGTTTGGCCTTCCACTCGCTCGCGATCTCTTCCTCTCTCCGCACAGGGTTTCTCACCCGGTCCATCCCAACTTTCCCTCGGCTATATCTCCACCGTTCCCGTATACTCTTCCCCCGATAACTTCCTTCGACAAAACAAACTTCGAGCGCCGCCTGACGATCTCAAATCCTCGCCGTCACCCGCTCGCCCTCTCAGTCATCTCATCCTGTAGCCGTTTCCGCCCCTCTCTGTGTCGCCTCACTTTTATACGATACGGCGTACAATCCTATATACGTACCGCTAACTATCACCACAGTGGCCGCGCTTATCTTCAACCACCGGCTGATGCTCGTCGACTTCTCCACGCTAGCCTCCTCCCGAAGTCTTTCATCCACGTACCTCGCTTCCTCGTCTCTCAATTATCGAAGGAGGAACTCGGATAATTGGGCTCGGGAGACCGGGAAACAAATCTCGCTCTTCTCGACGATGGGACTTACATTCATACCGAAGATAAAAGTTGCATGCATATGAAAGGGCTGATAAAAAACTTTGCGAGATCGTCATAGTTGGATGTTCTTTTTTAAAGCTGTTTCTTGGAAACTCATCTTCAGCGCGTTTCCTCTCGTACGTCAATAAACCGGCCAATGAATGCACCCAGAAAAAAAATTTATTTGGCGGCAACCGTTCATTTCGATCAACTAAAATATTTATTTCATTTAAATGAAATAAAGATTTACTTAAATTAAGTAAATCTTTAAAAATTTATTTAAATCAAATAAATATTTTACTTAAACGAAATAAGTGGTGGCCGTTAAATAAATTATTTTTCTGGGTGTGGACAGTTAAGCAGCCGAAAAAGCCAATGAATAGACTTTTTTTATGCACGTGCTCTTATGGAAAGTGTCCATTCATTGGCCCTGTCTATTCATTGGCTGGTTTAGCCATCTTCACGTGCGATGAAAGTACTTCGGAGTACGGAATTGAAGGAACAATTTTTCGTCGAGGTTGCGCAAACGTTGGAACTTTGCAAGGTTTGCACAGTTTTCGCGCGTAGTTGAGAAAACCGTTGACAAAGTTTCGGGCCTCGAATGATCGACGATCGAGCGAATGTCGACCTGTCGATTGAACCTTCACCGTCGATAAATTTTCACCCCGGGCGCCCGCTTCAAAGGCTCGATCTTTGCCTCCTCTCGACAAACCCACCCAACACTTTTTATATCGAGGCGACGCTCCTGCTGCATTCACTCGAGATGCTTCGAGCGCGATTCGTGTGTGCGTTTGTCGTATGCAACCCAGGTGGAATTCTGCCGTAACTGGAAAGACGCAACGTCGCCGACTGCACACTGACTGCTGTTCGCCAAAAGGCCATATCGGTCCGTCACCGGCTGTTGTAGGTAACCAGAGCGAAGCGGTCGGTCTTCCGAGCACCAAGTAAGCACTTGGTGTGCTACTGCTTGGCAGAGAATTTTTTTTAAATTCCTATGTGACGTCAACTTTCCGTTTGAAAATCTCACTTTTAAATCGGAAGTGACGTGGTACAGATTTTTTTTTAAATCGTCGCTACGTCACTTCCTGACTGGACATCTTATTTTTTTATCGGAAGTGAGGTCACACCGGAAATGCGACACTTCCGGTATGAAAATATCATTCTTGACTGGAAATTACTTATTACTTATACCGGAAAAAGGTCACTTCCCTTTTGAAAATCTCACTTTTAGACCGGAAGGCCAGTCATACCGGAAGAACGTCGGATTTTTCAATCCAGAAGTGACGTATTTCCGGTATTACGTCACTTCCAGTCGAAAAAATGAGATTTTCGAAACGGACGTGACGTTTTTGCGGTATGATGTCACTTCTTCCGAAGGAAAGTTTACCGCGCTCGGAAATTATGGCTGTCCGACGACGAATTGCAGAAAATTACGTGGCGACAGGCCGGTGCACCTCCGATTCACCAAATCGACTTTATTGGAATGAAGAAAAAATTCTGTAAACCCGCGACATCGCGACGAACTTTTAGCCACGATATTGCACGGGATATCGTTATTATTACTACTATTTATCAGCGAGAATTTTTGTTAACCCTCCACTGCGACCGACCATCCACGGTTAATTAAGGGTTGAACTGTGTACCGAAAAAAAATTGCCTTGAAATTTCGAAGCTGTGAATAATCTCATTGACTCGTCTGGAAAATCGTCGGATATATTTATGAAAAACAATAATTAATATCTCATAAAAGAGGCGCGTAACCTGAGAGTTTAGTCGCGCAAAGTGGATACCTCGACGAGGCGAACGGTGTTGAAAATTTAAACGAAGTAAGTACGAACGATGAAAAGAAAGAAAAGCAGCGGAGAGCAATAGCGAAAAAAATAGGAGAGGATAAAATTCAAACAGTTCCCTGAGCGCGGCTTGTTTGCCCCGAGAGAAAGAGAGTGAGAGAGAGCGCTAGAGAGGGGGAGAGAGAGAGAGAAAGCTACATAGAGAGTACCGTACACTGTGCCGATCTCATTAATTCCGGTATTCCGCGAGCTCCGAGCGAGAAAATTAATGAGATTGTTCTTGCTACCCCTCGGCGCACCGGGTGCACCAACTGCCGCTCGCGTAGCAACTCTATTGCTATATACCTGCCGGCATGCTACAGTACACTGCAGTATACGTACTGTGCTCTCAGCACTCGTGTGTCACGATGCGTCTCGGATTTGCAAAAGAACTCGAAACTTGCCTCCTTGCCTGCCTCTGCCATATGTAGATATATACATATATCTACATATATATATATATTTGGAAAACATATGTATTACCAAATTTACATATATATATACACACACACACATATACATATAGTATATATAGTATATGTAGTATATGTATATATAATATAAGTAGATATTTGTGCGTGTACGATGGGTATTTCGTCACGCGTCTAATCCCCTGCAAATTGTCTTCGAGTGGAGGAAACTCGCGATTTCGCGAAGCACCAACCCGAGAAATATTATTTATTGTACGATACCTCTGCGTACCTGCGGAATAATAGCGATATCTCCGCATACCTACTCGGATCGCTTTCAGTTCGTTGCTCGCAGACTCCGTTTTGATATCAGTGAAGCATTATAACACGAATGCCGTGTTCCTCGAGTCCTCACGATGCCCCAGAGCCGGGAGAAAAATCATTCTACGATAACGTCCACAAAAATTTCGTCGATCGTGTCGAATAAAATTATTACATAGAGCCGACTCGTTCGCCCCTAATAAACATGCATTTTTGTGAACTTTCTTTTTCTGCTCCGTCGATCGAACTTTTTCTCACTTGTCGGAAACATTGCTATTAAAAAACAAACTTGCAAGCTTTATCTCTCCCCCAGAAAAATAATTTATTTGACGGCCACCGTTTATTTGGTTTGAGAAAAACATTTATTTGATTTAAATATTTTACTTAAACCAAATTAACGGTTGCCGTCAAATAAATTATTTTTCTGGGTGCACTACTTCCTGTATTGAAGGGTTCAATGCACTATTGCGAAGGCGAAATCGAATGAAGACACGACAAAAAAAATGTCTTTCGCCAATAAAGTTTGGTTTATAGTCTCGGCCCAGCTTAATCCAGGTTTGAAGAGCTGACACTCGGTGGTCCATGTTCCCTCGCCACTCGTCATTCCTCGCACGACAAACCCAATCCAGCTGAATCAGGAGAAAGCCCACTTTCATTCATTCCGCGCACGCGAAATTCGCACTATAAAAAAAAAAAACAAAAAAAAATCGCTCACCCGTTGTTGTTTGTAGCCGTTCTCATTCAAGCCCGTGGTTACACCAGCACAAAATCCCCATTCGTCACGCGGCGTCGAACGACAATTTTTTTTATGGCTCCCACGCGGGAACTTCACTCCCGCGGGACAACCTGGACTATGTGCGCGCTACTTTACTGCTTTACCGTCTTTTCTCTTCTCTATTTTTCTTTTTTCGATTTTCCACGGTTCCGTGTTTCCCGCCGAGGGTGTGACCGAGATAGACCTCCGGCTCGTGCCTCACCGACGATCCGCGTGTTCGACCCGTGTGGTCTCTCGTACATTTCAAGCTCTCCGTACACACTGAAAGTTCAACTGCGTGTCGGCGATCATCGACGCTGTACACGCTTTTTCTCTCGAGCAAACTTCCCGCATCTTCAATTAGCATTTTTTTATATTCGAAAATTACAAGACCTGCGAGACTTCAAATACCCAGCAGTTTCTCTGACACTCCGCATTTTCGCGACCTTCGCCTTGCAGCATCAATCTTTAGAAAAAAATTGAAGCGATTTCGATTGCTTCAAATTTTTCTGAAGATTGATGCTGCAAGGATGGATATTGAAAGAGAGAAGAAACTCGCGCGGTCAGGTAAATTCGAGATTGATCCTGTGATCGGAATGAAATATTGGACGATTCAAATTCATTAAAAAAAGTAGATCCAGGTGGCGTAATTCAAGGTCATAGGGCCAATCGTTATGTATTTCATATAACTACGTTTAACTTTCCAAGAATTTTTACCATAGTATCTACGAAAAATTCTTACAAATCGGTACTTCCCACCATAGGTGGCGTCCTAGTTCCTTACTATACTATTACTTACTTACTTACTATTACTATATGCTATGGTAATATCTCTCAAGCGATATGGTCATATTTACCAGATCTTTTTCTCAGTGCACCAACGCGCCGCAGTGAGGAGTTTATTGTCCTTCAATAAGATCACCGATTCCTCGGTCATATTGTGTTTTGTCGTAAATAATTTCACAAATTAGTTCAGCTGGCTTTAACCATTGCATCTTTAGAAAAAATTGAAGCGATTTCGATCGCTTCAAATTTTTCTAAAGATTGATGCTGCAATTCGAAGCTGACGAAGATCCAGGACAGTGAACTTATGGAGCGTCCCATAGCGGATCAACCACGCCATCGACCCATCTAAATCTATGTGGGCGATTTCCCGGAAGGCCAATTATTTGGAAATATTTTCGCGAGCCACCCTTCACGAGTATTTTTTTTTCTCTTCCCTTCATTTCGTCGTTCGGCCGAGCTCTCCTCTCCCTCGTAGCCGAGGCTTCCTTGATGTGGACAAAAGGACCAGTGACGGGTGAATGCCGTGTCGAGTGACTGTCGAAAGTTGGAGGGAACGAGTGTATCTGTTTGTCCGTCTTCCACCGTCTCAAAGTCGGAAGGACATTGTCCGGGATTTCGCTGTGTCCCGGGCGTATGGGGATTCGCGAACGGAGTGAGACACACACCGTTCGATGCCGTTCCTTTGGTCCGGCCATAAACCATTGTGTTTCTTTTTCTTTCGTCGAGATTCCCGCGAGGCACTGCGCTGTCTCGCGGTCCCGGTCGAATTGGCGTTCGAACAAACAAGGGGATGTGGGATACGGCGAGATGGCGCGGGCGAGGGAGCTGGGGAGAATGAGAGGAAAGGCATCGGAGCTAGCGATGGAGTTGTGTGCGAGAACTGAAATGGAAATAGCCTCTTCACTCAGTTCCGCGTCCCCGTTGAGATTTCCCCGCTGCGCTGTATGTATATACACATATGTATGTATGTACAACAACAAACTCCTCTTACTGGTGTGCCCGGATTTGGCAGAGATGTAGTCCACTGGATCACGTCCTCGAGTCGCTCCTACGAGCCCGCGAGGCAATCAGAGACCCGGTCGTCCTTTCGCACACCCCGCCCGTGATACTCCATTCCGGTCATCCAGCAAAAGCTTCTACCAATTCTACCCATTTCGAATCCTACTCCTATCGCCATTCGTGTTGACCCTACACTTCAATTCTGTCGCCATACGGCACCGTTCGGTGACTTACGTTTAAATTTACGACGACCGAGAGTTTTTTTTAGGGAGGACGAAATGTAGGGCATGGTTGGGCATGTTATGTAAATTACTTCTCAAGTGTAATGTCGAATGATACTGCCATTGCCATTCGATGTTTCAATCCTACTGCTATCACCATTCGTGTTCACCCTGCACTTCAATTCTGTCGGCATACGGCGCCGTTCGGTGACTTACGTTTAAATTTACGACGCCAGACAGTTTTTTTAGGGGGGACGAAATGTAGGGCATCGTACGGCACGGTATGTAAATTACGTCTCAAGTGTAATGTCGAATGATACTGCTATTGTCATTTGTGTTGACGGTACACTTCAATTCTGTCGCCATCCGGTGCCATTCGGTGACTTACGTTTAAACTTAAGACGCCCAAAATCTTTGATGTTTTGATGGAAAATTGGGCAACACCGGATGATATGAAGACATTTCTTTAGGGGCGAATCAAGATGTAGGACATGGTAGGGCACGTTATGTAAATGATTTCTCAAGTGTATGTAAGTTATGTCTCAACTAATTCGTGAAATGATTTACGACAAAACACAATCTGATGAAGGGATCGGTGATCTCATGGACGGACGACAATGGTAAGAAGTACCGGATTTGTAAGAATTTTTCGTAGATAGTATGGTAAAAATTCTTGGAAATTCAAGCGTTGTTATACGAAATACGTAACGATTGGCCCTATGACCTGGAATTACGCCACCAGGATCTCCTTTTTTATGAATTTGAATCGTCCAATAATGCTTTCCGATCACAGCATCAATCTCAAATTTCCCTGACCGCTTCGGTTTCTTCTCTCTTTCAATGTGCATCCCAGAAGTTACAGTACGGAACGGTGTTCGGCATCAATATGCTTTACCTTGCGGACGGCGAGCCGAGGCTGTTGACCCGCCACATGGCACGTATGTGCCTTCGGCCAAATCAATATGTACACACATACCGGATGTTACATGCAGTATGTGGTACTTGGACGTTGGAAAGGAGCGAATTTTCCTTCATCCTTTCCGGACGGCCGTATCGTAGGAACGTCGTCATTTTGTTCTCGTCACGAGTCAGCACGTTCCCCGGGGCGGTATTTTGGCCGGTGTGCCGACAGACCGCAGCTTTCACGCGGTCTGACTCGTGCGAGCCTTACCTACCGGCGGAGCTCGCGAATACGGCCGCTATCGGTGCTGGTACGTAGTAAACCATGACCCATGTGAAATACCACCGAGAGGGAAAAAAAAACCCTCAGGCTCTTCTTTCTTCGTCCACGTCGATCCGGCTCACCGACGTTTCTGGAGAGAAAATTGACCCTTCACGCATTCAACGAGACAGTGTCGTCGACGTCGACCACACAACGAGCGCCGTTATCCCTTTCATCAAGGAAATTGACGAAGGGTCGGATGCAAAAATGCACCTGAGCCCGCGGGGCTTTTCCACATAATGGACGGAAGGAAAGGGCGTTTTCATAAAGCCCCGTAGACTTCACTGTTCTCACAACCGCCAGGTCTAATATGGATGACGCCCTCTCCAGCCAGGAAAGCCCTACGACCTAAATATCCGGTGACGACTTTAGAAATCCGAGCACCGGAAGGATAACACTCCACGACGTATAGACAGAGACCCCCGAACGCTCAGAGTTTGTCGTTGTAGACTCTACGATGAATAATAATCCACGAAAGTTCGTGCAAATTTATCCAATGTCGGTAAACTGCGCGGAGGCAACGCCGTATAGTTAACCGTAGTTCGGACGACATTGTACGTGACGATTAATTCCTAACTGCGGCTGGGGTGTAGCGAAATTCGTTAAAAATTATTGTCTCCAAGTATAACGACACCTTTCCTTTTCACTGTTCTGGCGTGGTGCTTGGAATTGGTTAGACCGCTCTTTCGTGAATTCGTCGATTGGGCTCTCGTGTCAATTGGGCCATGACGGTTGCACGTTGGAGATAATAATTAGCGGCGATCCGGGAAAAGCTGGTCAACACGTTGATGCAACGTACGCTGTAATACGCCATTCATGCATCATACGGTGTAATACGCCGCGATATAATGGGGGACCCGTTTATGCTGATAAGTTTCATTCGATTCATGCACCATGTAATTCGGGATGAAATTCGGATTGATGAGCAATTATAATGAATCCTCTTAATATAAGCCTCAATTAGGCAAAGGTAGTTTCGGCACCAAAAATCCCCCAGTCAACACCCAATCCCGTCCTCCAATGTAACGCTAACGAAAGTACAGGGTCAATAGTTCGATTGACCGCTGATGCAATATCACCTCCCAAAAATTGAGAATTCCAAATGACATCTTTTAGACCACATTCGCCCATGCATTTGCGCCGAATACGAATCCGACCAACGATTTTGGCTCAAAGCCAAGCAGACCACTGGCAATCGTCGAAGACTGTCTTCCCCATTCCGTTTCCTAGTGGGAGCGATACACAGGGCCCGTATTGGCGCGGCTTCGGCCAGTGTTCGTCCAACGTCGGCCAGCACTGGCCGACGTTGGACGGAAATATCCTCACCACAGAGAGGACCAAAAGATTCTTGACGAAACTTTAACGTGATAAATATCACGCACATGTCCAAGATGGATCAGAAGTGGATTTGCGAACAACCGCAGATTGATAGTATCGTTGTGTTCTGGAGTTAGATTTGATTCTCCCGCTTTCGTCTACCACCGTGATCTCATTTGCCTCCGGTGCTGCACCTGTCCGCACCATCCTCATCTTCGCGCATCGTCATGGATCAGTCGACAATAGGTGGTACAACGGGCTGGAAATCGCCGGATTCGGGATTCTCCGTTTGAATTCCGTGACACGAGGAGCTCCACTGTGACGGAGAGATCTGCGCTCGGGAGGGCTTGCCGCCTCCGGTTATTTGCATCGGATGCAACCCGGTGTGTACTACCTGGGTTATTCTCCTATCGTACAAACTATCGCGCAACCCACGATATGGGTGACGCGGTTGTTAACATACAGGCATCCCAGCGCTGCGAACAGTGTCTCACGGGTGCACGGATCAGCGCGCGTCAAACATCCAAGAGGATCTCTGACGCGAATCTGACGCTTTGACGAGCGTTCCACTGTGGCAGACACTGTGACGACGCGCTAACGACGAACGATGAGATTCAAGGAACACAGACAGACACGCACACAGACACCCTGAATTGATACGCGGTTCGTTGCGTAATAGAAGCTTCGCGCAGAAACCTCCGAGAACATCCGCCGACGGGAGGTCGCGATGGCGTACACGGAGCGGGAAAGGAAGTCTATGAGGAAGGCGAATTAATTTTCGGTTTAACATCAGGGTGCGTATCGACAGGAAGAAATCATAAGGGCGTAATCCGTGCACTTCGGCAGGAGCGTTACGTCATTTTTATTATTATGGGTCGGTGCTATGGTGCTTTGATTAGGGTAAGTCGCGGTGATATGGCCGTAATTTTTTTGATAAAAATTTGAGGTTCAACGTTTTTAAAAACCTTTGCATTTCGGTCGTGAACAACTCTAGAAACATCGAAATGAAGTAATTCACTCTGAAATTTTGATATTTTTTTCGATGTCTGATGTCATTGCAGTTCTAGAAGTAAATATTTGTGATCGTATAATGATAGACGATTAGGCCTTGAGAAGCATAGAAATCGTCGTTCAAATCATGTCTTGCTATATTTTATGTTGTGTACATAAAGTACAGAATGACGATAATTACTTCCGCCAAATGTTTCAAACGTCAAATTGAAAAGAAAAAGGTTTTACCGACCATATCACCCGGAAATTGTTGGATAAAATCGCCACGTCAATGGTACGATTTGGCAAAATGGATGAATGACTGAAATTTGTTACTACCGAATTCGAGAAAATTGAATATTTAAGTTAAGTAGTTACATTTAATTTTATATTGAAAAAAGTGATAAAATTGTAACTACAAATTGCGATAAAATGTTTAGACAATACATTTTTTTAAGTAGGCTTTCTATAACCAATCTTTTCGTGAAAGATCCAACTATACTGTGCAATGTTGATTTCCCAGCACAGTTATAATTTAGAGCTTCAGACCTAGAGCACGTAACAGTACCTTAAAACTTGTCAGCCAACATTTTTTCCTATACTTTGCAATCGTTTTTTATTCAATCTTCGGACGAGATTTGTTTCTGGTTGCAATGTAGGTTGAAAGGGGTCAGTATGGCCCCATCCGATTAGCACGTGAATCAATTACATTTGGCTCAGGGAACATTCACTCCTTTCGCTTACAGTAAATAATTGAATTTTCGTATTTATTTATTTTTCATGTAAATATGTCATGCACATGTTGTTGGTCCAACGCCAGAAGAGCGCGCGATTCATGCTTATATACCCCGCGGATGCGGCTTTGCGGCTTTGAGGATATATCCTCGATATATCCTCAGAATTTAAATGAAATCTCTAAAGGTCAATCGCGACAGCGCCGTAGCCGGTTTACTGAGGGAGAAAGAGAGGCAAACATTTTAATATCCGCTTTGAATCATACCGAGAGTAGTCACGGATGCGTGTGCATATTCGCTGGATGGATATAGTCGCGAGTATAGCGTAAGATTAATTTTGAATTGAACCCTCGTACGTGGCATGGAGTTTCTGCGAACCGCGAATCGGATCGGTGGATGCGAAGGACAATAATCGTATCAACCCTTCGGTCAGTGATCGCGAGTGGTTTTTTTTTAACCCAACGATATGGAAAGACCCAGCAAACCTCTCGAACGACGGAGTAAACTTGTCATCACTTGGATCACGGGCGTGAGCAATCGTTCGATTGCTCACAAGGTTTCACAACTTTTATGTTCCCGGTGAAATAAACATTTCTTTAAAATTAAAAATACGTCTTATTTTTTTTTACTAAAAAAAATACTAATTAACGGGAGAAACGTACAATTAGTGCAAAAAAAAATTATTGACGTTCCTCGACAAGAAACCTGCGGTGGTAAACCCATAGTAAACGCAGATAACCCCGACAAAAAATAAAAACAATAAAAAAAAGAATACCTCGTTAACTTTTTAACTGCCTCACGCTTAGATAAATGGAACAATTTTTTTCCCCCGTATAATTACCCAACGACCGGGGCTCGGTATATTCTCCCGAATCTCCGGTAAGTGACTTGCCAGTGATAAATTCGATTCCCGAGAAACTAAATTACCTTTCGCCCAAACAAAAGCCTCCTTGCTCTTTCTGCAGCGCGTTTTTGTAATACCCGTTTCGTTATTAATCTCTGGCTTCGTCGTTGATTTTCGAGCCGGTCGATTTTCCACGAAATGACGTATTAATTAGATTTTAATTGGCATCGCCCGGAAGGGGGGGGGGGGGTGAGATAAGCTCAAGAGTTCGGATAACCGTCGTGTGCCAGGTCGGAGAATTTCTTAAGCTCTACAGCCTCGAGCACTCGAGGACATTCCGTACGGCCAATCGATGTAATAAACGTCACATTGTTCGCCGCAAGATTGACCGGAACAATTACGAAACGTTCTCCCGCCACCTCCTCACTCTCGCCCTCGCGGAGGCCGCAACTCCCGTCTCGGTGCTTCTGTGTTGCTGCCGTTACGTATAGATACCGTAATACTGCCGGCGGGACCTTCTGCACGAACGCGATACATCACTGCCACGAGAAAAGGCGGATTGCCTCGCGCCTCGTTCCTACCATCAAGATTCGGTTGGTTTGATTAATGGATTTAAATCCATCGCTTTACAGTATACTACCCTTTTGATGGGACAACGATTTATGCGAGTATCTTTCACTCTCAATTTCGCCCATTTTTTTTTCACTCCCTTATTCTATAATTTGAAGTAAAATATTATGTCTCACTGAAAAAAAAAACAATAAAAAAAGGGCATTTATGATCGATATGCTCTCTGTGATCTCTGTGATCTCCCTGTGATCTCTGTGACGTATATATGATGTATATACTATGTATATACGATGTATAATCTATATGATCTACATAATCCATATGATTTATATAGTCTATAAATGGTTTAGAAAGCTGTGAATCTGTTTACGTTCTTCCCAGCCCTCTGGGAGGACGAACATACAAAGGAATTCACAACTTTGTGCGTTCGTGCACAAGAACACTATGCACTATCGTCACGTGCAAAAAATACTCATTTTTAAAATGGAATCGACATCATACCGGAAATACACATTACAGGAAATTACGCATTACCCGTATCATGTCACGTCCGGTCGAAAAGTGAGTTTTTCAGACCGTACGTAATGAATTTTGGTTAATCTACGGAAATCTAATTGTTCGATTTCTAAATTGCATAGTCCATAGCGAACGGGCGAATCGCCCAAATCACAACAGTTTCCTATATAATCTATATAATCTATATAATTTATATAATCTATATGATCTATATAATCTATATAATCTATATGGCCCTTGTAAGGGTTTTATCTACCCTTTACCGGACCTTATCAGTGCAATATCACACCTATATGTACGTGTATATATATATCTACATATCTATCGATCTGTCTATCGCGGGATATCCCAGTGCTCCATGTGAGGATCGAGTTACTGAATGATCTACGCGATAGCTCCTTCTGGATTCGTCGTCGAAGCCGCTTGAACTCAGCGTCCGTGTTCGACCCACCAGAGACCACGAAAGCTAGCACCCGCTAACGCTTCATCCGTTCTCGGCGCATTAGCTCGTCTGTCGGATCGCTGATAACACGTACGAAGCGCGTGAAAATTTCATTCGATACAAGGTGCACCGCTCCAACGTGTATCCTATCATCTCAGTTATATATTCCGACACCCGCATCTATTAAACAATTCAGTCCGCTGCGATCGAATGGATTAAATCTACATAATAGGGGAGATTAGGGCAAAATGGCACAGCGGGGCAAAACGGGACGGTGAGGACAAAACTCAATTTTCCAATAATTTTTGGATACCCCATTTTGTCCCAACGACACATTCGGATTTTCTAACCCGCTTTACCCCACCTTTATATTACCTCGATACCATCCAAAAGTTATTGGAGAATTGCGTTTTGTCTCGTTATCCCGTTTTGCCCCGCTCTCCCCTACACTCGAGCTTCCGCGGAGGTGCGGGTAGTACAGAGTACAGATAAGTACGATACGAATGAATATAAGGAACGACGAGTTCGGAGCGAAAGAGAGACGAACAGGAAATTGGTCTCGACGAGTCGGAGCGACGGGTTCTCACGAGAGATTCCCTCCGCCCCTTCATCGAATTCTCTATGCTGGCCGCTTCTACGCTTTCGGACTGGTTTTTCCGTTCCGGTATCCACTTCTTTTTTCCCCTATCCTCCCATTCACCGGTTCACTTTTCCCTCGCGCTCTGCACTTTCTTTCATCTCGTCGCTTTAACTCTCCGCATCAGTCAACTGTGATGGACAAGCCCGAGCGGAGTGGGAAAGCATTTAACATGGAAAGACTTAATTAGCGGCTCTCACGATCAAATTCTATTTCGCGGATTAAAGGCATAAGCCGAGACGGGAAGGGTGTTTCGAAAGCCAGACAGCCCAGACAGTCCTTAATACGAGGGCAATCCTTGATCTCCAGTCGGGGTTTATTTAACCTTCCATTCAGCCGACGACTGGCTTTTCATTATGCTTAATTGTCAAGAGGGCAAGAAAGCACGGATTAAAAAGGTCGTGTTTACTAGAACGAACTGCGATGTGGACTGTCCAGCAATAAAAATTTTCTCGGGTAACAAAGTCATTATTTTATTTTATTTTTTTTTGTGAAGCGAACTACTGTGGCTAATTGACGTGTGTCTCCTCGTAGTACGTTCGAGAAGAGACAGACATATTTTACCGATACTCGGTAAACATAATATGATACAAATAATTTATTATACGAAACTACTTGACACAGATCGCCAGCATCGACTTTTTTTTGCTATCCGATATTCGAGCTGACAAGGATTTTATCGACAGCTTTGCACTCTCGAGATTCGGAGGCAAAGGAAATTATGTATTAGGTTTTTTTCATTTTTAATAATTAAAAGATTTCTTTTGTAGTTTTTCTTTAAAAAAATAACATGAAACATGTATAACTGTAGACGTTCTCGGACAACAAATTGTAAAATCGGCAAAACATATATTTTTTTTTTTTGTGGTGCTTTCTTTGCTTCGCGATGAGCGAGTGCACAACTCATTCGACACTCGATCGCGGGAAAGCGGCACGTAAGGGACTGAAGCAATAATAAAAATCCTATCGCGGGAATTGGCTTCTGGACGCTCGCGAGCTTCCCCGTTGTCCCTACAGCCACGTATCGAGTTCTTTCTATCCGTCGGCATTTTTTTTTTTTTTTTTTTTACGCCCAACTCACTTTCGCCGCATTTTTCTCGCTCTCGGGCGAAACTGGCTTGTCCGGTGAAAATAAAAAGTGAGTAAAATGAATTGCTTTAATTAAATGGGAAAGCCACCAAGCTCCGGAGTTTCCCCTCACGCGCGCCCGCGCGCGCACGCCCAATCTGTGCCACCTTCTGCCTCTCTCTGTCGCTCTCTTTCGGCGAGGCGCTAACGGGCTTGATAGCATTTCCCAGCGGAAACCCTTTCGGGGACCGAAATTGTTTTATTTATATCGCGATATGAAAAAAGATATTCGTTTATAACTCAAGTCACGGCCGTAGACGACAGACTGCGGTAATTCGCATTCACACGCGCATGCCACGATAAACAATGAACGACGAGACGCAATAATATCGCCGATTGCGATGGGTTACAAAAGAAAACAATGATAACAACTTCTCGAGAAATTGGGATTTTTTTAGGACGTTCAATATTGCTCCAAAATTAATTCTAATTTAGTCTGGCTGAAATTTTCAAAGAAAGTTTGTTTTCTACGATGCGCGGAGATACAATTTTATTTATTTTTTATAATTTTTACCCTCATTAAAAATACCTTAAGAAACCGCATGCTGAATATCGCGAGGATCTGAAAACAAAGTTTGAGCTCCGACGAGTTTTCTTCATGGCGCAGTTATAGCATCGAGAATTATTTCAACTTAAGAAACTTGAAACGTCGCAAACTCTGTGACAAATCGAGAAAAAAAAATTAACCCGCCATAGCATATTAGTCGTGCGAGAGAGCTTCATTCGAGACGTCTTTTCCGCTTTTTCAGAGAGAAATAAATTTTTTAAAATAATTATTATCGTTTTTACCCTTGTTAAAATATCTGACAATATTTCTAGAACAGTTTCGAGCAGAAAAAACGCTAAGAATAGCGAATTCAGCGACAAGTCGACAAAATAAAAATAAAAATCCTCCCAACCTGTCCTGCTCCAAAACTAATTCTAATTTAGTCCCGCCGAGTTTCCCAAGAAAGTTTATTTTCTCCGATGTACCGAAACGTCATTTTCTTTACTTTTTATAATTTTTACCCGCATTAAAATACCTTAATGCGCTTCATGTTGAACATCTCGAAGATCTGAAAGCAAAGTTTAAGCTCCGTCGAGTTTTCTTCGCCGCGCAATAAAGTATCGAGAATTATTTCAACCGAAGAAACTTCAAACGTTGCGAATTCTGTGACAAATCGAGAAAAAAAAACTTTAACCCGCCACAGCACGTCGGTCGTGCGAGAGGCTTCATTCGAGACGTCTCTTCTGCTTTTTCAGATAGCGGGAAATAATTTAAAAAATATCTGACAATACTTTGCACCGAAATATCGCAAAGATCTGAAAATAAAGTTCAAGCTCCAGCGATTCTTCTTCCCTGCGCGATACACTATCTAGAACAATTCCAAGCAAAAGAAACGGCAGGAATCGCAAATTCCTTGACAAATCGCAAAAATAAAATAAAAATCCTCCCAGCCATAATAGCGCACCGCCCCTGCCGGAGACTTCCGTTCGAGGCATCTTTTCTGCATCCCCAGGCAAAGAGAGACGCACGGAAAATACCTTACCTCACTGACGCCGTTTCCGTCGCGTCCATAAATGCATGCATATGCGTAAAGTCCTGAGAGACTAGTTTCACAAGGAAACAAACCAAGTAAAAAAAAAAAGAGCAGCTATGTAAAAATTCCCGGACGCAGAGCTGACGAGTGAGCGACGAGCAAAAAGGAGCCTTTTCTCTTTTCCCCGCCGTAGCCGGTCATTCGTCTCGTCCCCGCTGTCTCGTAACGATATGACAATATTGCATGATCAGTGTCGCAAATGTAGAGAATATAAGGCGAGGACAGGCGAGAGGAAGGCGGTGCGCGCGTCCGTGTGGGCGCGAGAGACAAGGAAAGAAAATGAAACGGGCAAAAGGTAGCCGGAATGAAAGGAAAAGAGCGAAAATAAAGGAAGCCAGAAGACTCTCGTAAATGTGCCACAGAGGAAACGGAGCCCTGGGAATCATGCATGTATGTATACATGAACTATATATTATCGCGGCGATGGCATGTAAAGTACGTTTATGTATATATAGGTGGGTATGTACGGAGCAGTGTGTCCTCGGGTAGGGTCTCGATGTTCTTACGCTTACCCGGGCTCATTCTTCTTTATCATTGTCTGCTCGGCGACTCGGCCAGGTAGGACCCGTGCTCGAGAGACCAAGCCCGAGGGCTCCACCAGGGCGAAATACCGTACGAGAAAGAAGCGAAGTAAAGGGGGTAAGAGAGCAAGGTAAAATCCCTTTAAAGTTCTTACAATGCTACGTCGTTTGTGAGCCGATTGTGCGCATTTAAAATAAAATACGCCAGACGGCGACAGACAGAGGAACGGTGGAACGGAGGATGAAGGCGAAAGATGTGCAAAAAAAAAAAAAATGTTGAGAAGAAAAGAAAAACGCGAGTAAAAGGGAGATATAAAGAGTTGGAAGAGCTCGGTGACCGCGAGCTCTGTATAGGCTCCTCTTCTTTCCAGAGGTTCAATAATATCTTCAGCCGACAGTTACTTAAGATACGCCGAGCCCGCTCGTTCTTTTCAACTCGGCAGCTCTCCCGGACAATTATATAGTTTCGACCGGTTTCCGTGCTCATCCATGCGCGTATTTACCACCGCCCAAACCGTCCCAAGGAAATTTCTCTCTTTCTCACCCTCACTCGTTTTTCAACCTTTCGACGAAAAAGTTTTTTCCTACCCGATCGACCCATTTTTCGTTCTTGGACGGTCGCAATTCCTTCCTCCGATGAGGAACGAAATACGAGGACGGTAATGGGAACTTTTTTTATATAATAATTTTTTTATAATTTTAGATATATTTTATCAGCGGGGGATTTCGAGGGGATTTCGTGAAATAAAAGGGAACGAGACTAAGAGTGCGCCGAGAGGGAAATGCTAAAGACTGGAGGAAGAAACTAGCCAGAGTCGGGGAGTTAGTCGAGAGACAAAAGGAATGTTAATTCGGGGTGTTATTCGTTAAACTAACACGTGAAACGGAAGTCTCCTCGAGTGCGCGGGGAGGAGAAGTTGAAGGTTTTCGGGCGCGAGGTGAGAGGAACGCCTGGAGGAAATGAAGGGGTCGAAGCGTGGCGTCGGAAAAGCGTTAAATACGTACCACCTTCGTTGAGCCAACAGGCATAGTCCCTCCGCGTCAAGTAACTCGCGCAGGGGGCTTAAAGAGCTAATCGAGAAGTTAAACAACCCCCAGTCCTCTTCCAAGGACTTGCGCCAACGCTCCCTCCTCCAACCCCAACCGAAAGTTTGATGGATTGCTTACACCTCTCCTACGGGCGAGGACGACTAGAGGATGTCATGTCATCTCCACGGAAGTTTGGAATATTATGGTAACTGGACGGAATTCAATTGCTAATTTCGGAAAACAAATCAGCCCCAACCCTTTCTCGACGTTCCGGTGAAAATATTAAAATAGTAGTAGTAAACGCCCTTTATCTGCCTTAGTAATACACGGCGCGGTGTTATTGCGTGTATACACTGAGAAAAGGATCTCGTAAAAAGTTCCGATCATCTAAGAAAAATTACCAGAGCACATAGTACACAGTAAAAAAAACATGTACTTTTTAAAAGAACGTATTGTCCACAAAGGTCCAAAAAATTTTATTTGATTATTTTGTAGTTTTACAATCAAAAGTACAAACTAAAATTGTCAATGAGACGGGAAATAAAAGAACTGGTTCGTATATTCAAATAGGTGACAAACGAGTTTGTCACTTATTTAACAAAATTATTGTTTACGAAATTTAGCGTTCGGATTTTACGAAATTGTTTTTTACTGTGTAGGGCACCAGAGCGTTACCTATGGCGGAAAGTCTCAGATTTTCCAAGAATTTTTGTCATAGTATCTACGAAAAATTCTTATAAGTCCGGTACTTCCTACCGTAGGTGGCGGCCTACTTCCATACTACTATGTGCTATGGTAATATATATGATAATATGTTGAGCGATATAGGCGTGTTTACTAGATCCTTCTCTCAGTGTACATGTGATTTTTTCCGCCTCAAGCTGATGGGCCATCAACCGAGGCCCTTCAGCTGCTATATTTTTATTGTGTTTGGAATATTTCATATTTGTGAAAAAGACGATACAATCAATTATATTATTTTACTAATAACTTAAGCTAGCGGGTTTGCAACTTTGTACCGTTTCATAAGTGTGAAGATAATTTAAGAAATGGTGTATATTGGGAATTTGTATTTGGGACGTTGTTTGCCGGAAGCTTTCTACATAGCGGCATTATTATGGATTCCAGACAGTGCTGTGCAAAGTTTGTACTGTTCTGGAGTGGGGTATTTCGATGTCGTGGTTTTGTGAGACCTGAGATTGTTGCGGCGGTTTTCATGTTGTTGAGAGAAGGGAACCATACGATTCACTCCTCAATGACACACTTTGATTACGGATAAATAAATTAACTACGAATGAGTATTGGAGAAAATGAATCGTCGACAATTTCCACGAACGATAAACATGTCTGCAAATTCCGAGAGCGAATTTCACCGGGAAATCGAAGGGCGCCGGAAAACGCTGAAAATCGTTTGAGCGTGTTGATTTCCTGTCCGAAACATTCCGGCGTTATATACGGGCTGTAAACACGCGGCCTATATGCCGTTCCTGCAATATCCGGACGTGTGTTTCACAAAGTTACAAGACTTTTCTATATCCCTCGTCGAACCGCCCGAGTTTTCCCCGACATACTTTCCGTCAATAAATTTCGCAGTATTAATCATCTATATTTCTAAAGTATTTATCGATTTGCTGAGCAAAAAAAATGCTGACACTGTAAAAAAATCATCAGTTGACAAAACTAATATTTAGTAAAGACAACGAATTAAATAAATGTATTGAAACTGTCTTTTTTTCATACCAATTAACTAAGAATTTTTCCAACTAACATTTTTTCCCTGTCGCTCAACTAAAATCCGTTACGGACTTTACCCACATCCAATAATGTGTAAGCAGTGTAAAGGCGGCTCTTACGTCAATCCCACGACCTCCCCCCCAACTCTTCATTCCTCCTTTTATCGATTTCACCGCGATGCTCTCCTACTCGATAGTAATTCACCTTTTCTGGCTCGTATTCGCAAAAATATCATTGGCGAATGTCAGTGACATATTCAGCGTGCTCAACGGTACATATCATATCAGCAGTGTAGGTCTACACACACACACATATACATACCCACACACATAAGAGTCAGATCCGCGACTGGGATAGCGACTAAAAAGAGGAATAGTGTGGAGGACCAGCCGAGGGAGTCGAGCGTAGAGCCGTAGGTGAAATCCAGGTGTAGGTACTCGTGGATGCTGTTGGATTCCTCTTTTCTTCCCCTCACCTCACCCCGTCGTTCCTGCATTCGCTCACCCAACCCTCTCCCTCGCCCACTCTTTCGCGAGCAAATTTCTATGCTGGCGCGCCGCGTTCTATCTGTCGTCTCGCAACACTCCATCTCGCTCTTTCATCTCTCCAACCCCCGTGTACCTTAACCATTCCTCTCAACCGCGCTCTCTTTCGCCGCACAGCAGCAGCGGGAGAGACGGCAGCAGCGGCACGAAGCACGTTTAGCAGTCACTCACCTCATTTCCTAGGATCGCGAGAGCGCAATAGGCATTTACTTCCCGTACAGTCGTTTTCAACCCGGAGCTTGCTTTCAACCCCTCTATCGTCGTCGACGTCGGCAAGTGGTATATAGTTCGCGGGCTTCCAACCTGCCCGAATCCCGAGTCGTCGTCGTCGCGTCTGCGTTTCTCTCGCGATTTCCGTCTCTCCTAACTCCCCCCCCCCCCCTTCGCTGCGACCGTCCCATCCCATTTCACCCTGTCTCGTTCTTACCGGAGCTTTCCGGATCGGCGCTGCTGCAGACCAATTTCCGGATTCGAAACCGACGGTCGCATCTCTCTTCGCCACCACCACCGAGCTTCGCGAATCCCCACCACGCCCCGCTGCCCTTATCCATTCCCTCCACCACTTTCTCTCGTTATGCTCTCCCACCAGCCTCCTCGCCCGCACCGCTGGGACGGAAACCCAACCCCCTCGTCGCTCCTCGCGGTAAGTTTTCGTCGCTTCGACTGAATGCCCGACATCCCTCAACCCGGCACCCGTACACCTTCTCCACCCTCTCCTTCGTCTTCCGGTTTCCTTGCGGACACCGCCACGGCCGCTCGATGTAAGGATAGACGAGGTTAACAGACGGAATACCACTCGAGGAACAGCCGAACCTCTCGCGATGATTATTCACCGAAACCTCCTTCTTACACCCTCATCGATTCGACTTCCGTGGATCTCGTTACGAGCGCTCCGACCGACGGGGGGAGACTCTTCCCGTGCGGGCGCCGGGACGCCGACGAATTCGAGGATTCTGTACAAGATGACTCCGACGCGCAAACCGCGAACACCCGACGTCACTGCAGACGCACGGGTGCCTCCCTTGTTCTCGATATTAATCGGGAACTCGAACCGATCGACTCTCTGCGGATTCCTCGGTCAAATTCCGACGCTTCGCTAGTCGGGTTTATTACTTTTGATTGTAAAGTTATATGGGGATTCGTAGATTATTGGAATGTAGAGATGAAGGAACGATTTTTTATTTTCATATCAATAAATGTTTGGTTGATGTTTGGTAAATGTTAATATTTTTGTAAAATTGTTTGTGTCGGAGACATCGAATCCGTTTGGCGTAATCGCAAGCCTTTCAGGTCCTGGAACCGTTTTCTGTTTAAAAAATTACAGGTTTCATAAACAAAAAGAAATTTTATATTTAACGTAAGGGAATGGAAGTTTTTATGCAAAAATTGGTACATTAAATTTAATATCCAATTTCTATGAAAACTCAATGTACTTTCATAGTAATATTAATGTAAATTATTGGAATTAAAGTATTTTTATGGTACAATTAAGGTAAATTATAAAAAGTAAGGTATTTCCAACGTTTTTAATATACTATACATTAATTTTTCATCATAATGGTACGTGCAATTTAATGTACCAGTTTATGCAGAAGAACTTCCAGTACAGGTACATTAAATTTCAAACAATTTTTTTTTAACGCGTACTGTTTGCCGTTTCTTTGCGAATTAATACGTCCAATTTGAACCTCGCATGCGTAGCTTGAGTAGGGAAAAGGGGCGATGGGGTTCGAATTTAAGGAGTGAATATGAATAATAAGATGGTTGATTTGTAGGGAGAGCATACACGACAGAGTTGAGAAGGCTCCGATTGGATTCAATTTTGGTTTCCTGGAGATCGGATTTTCTTACCGGAAACTGGCGTCAGTGGAAAAATCGCTCGAGCGCTTCATTCGCACAGCGGACTCTTAATACTTTTGAGTGCACTTGCCATCACCGGTGAGATACACCGGTGATGGCGAGACTGCCGGCAATGATCTTTTATTCATTCCCAATCTATACTTCACCTGCGAAGGATTTAATGGCGGACCGAGAAACCGCGCAAGAAATACGCCTGAGATTCTGAGACATCGGATGAATAATGAACATTTTTACAATAACATTTCGTTTTTTTTTTTGTTTTATCTTCTAACAATGTATTTCATTTACTTGCGTGATACAATATAATATTTTCACCCGTTTTATATCTACATCCTTAAAAAAGAATATACTCGCTTATGCTTATGATTACATTATCCGTTAATCTGCATTCACTATCTGCATTTTTTTATTACCTCTGATATTACATTAGATTAGGGTGTGTCTGTGTTCTTCTTCTTCCTCCTCTTCTTTATCACTCTGTCTGAATACACTTTCTGATTACAAACCAAAAGTTCTCCCGTGCGTTATTTTTATCCTCGTTTTCTCACGTTTTATTTTCTCGTCGAGTCTTATCTTATCATTCTTTCGTGTCGTTGCGGGAATTATTCTTTTTCGTTTAAATTCGTATTCGGACCAACTCACTATCGTGAATTTACCGAGGGTCCACATATGGTATAAATAAGTTTTTTTTGATCGGCTATCGCCTCTTATTTAGATTATAGGATTAAGACCGTTATTAAGTACGAGCTAGTATTGCTACGAATGGGTGACTTACTCCGGGATTTCTTCACTGTTTTTTTTTTATTTTTATTTTCGTATTCTTTTTAGTGTGTCTCTCAGTGTATACAAATAAAACGATTGAGCAGCACGACGCCTATGAATTTTTCGTTTTGTTCCTTTAAGTTTCCACAAATTGGCGGGACAATAGAGACAACACAGCTTCCTCCCGATTTAAACCCAAAGGGTTTCGGTTTCATCCGACCCACTTAAAGTCCCATTAAAAATTAATTAAAATTCCCTCCCACTTTGCAACACATCCGAGTTATTATCAAGTCGCCTTCGAGGGATTACGAGAGAGCATTTTGCATTCCCCGAACGCAACCAGGGGATCCAAGAGGATATAAAAAGGAGGAAAAGGTAAATCCCGCGCTAAAGTCTCGAGTCACCTTTATCCCGCGAACCAACGAGTTACTTTTTAGTAAAAAAAATTAATTAAAAAGAGAAAAAAGTTGCTTTTGGTAGCGGAAACTGTGTACCGGGACGCAATAGCAGAAGTAAAAAAGACGTTCAACAACGACGTCGCTCCGGAGCTCAGATGAGAGCCGGTGAACCGTTAAAGTGCCGCATAGCTGTGTACTTGAATAAAGTTTTAGCGTTGACTCGCTATATGCAAAAATTAAATACATAGTCACGACGAGTCGAGCGCCGTCCGAAACCCTGCGCAAGATTTCGGTCGATTGCCAATTTTCCAGTTGCTCTCACCAACGAACCCCCCCCCCCCCCGGACGACCCCGTCACGCCACTTTGTGAGGAACCCACGATATCGAGGCACGACGGAGCTTTCCTTCAACTTCAATTTCACTCGCGAACCTCATAGCAAAAAAGATCGTAGTAAACCGTTCGTTGGTAAAAGGAGGCGGAGAACACATACAGTGGAAAATAGCTCACGGCTGGAAAGTTGATAATGAAAGAAAGAGGTTCTTGCAACTCTCTGGCAAGGCCCTCAGCGTGACCACAATTTCGATTATCGACGCCCGTTCGTTCGAACGTCTAACTCCCGCCTGCTACTCGTCCTTCTCCCCTTATCCTCGCCGACC
The DNA here is from genome assembly GCA_030522725.1 of Ichneumoninae sp. B BG-2022a. Taxonomy (NCBI): domain Eukaryota; kingdom Metazoa; phylum Arthropoda; class Insecta; order Hymenoptera; family Ichneumonidae; species Ichneumoninae sp. B BG-2022a. The sequence continues at coordinate 3,856 of JAPYZD010000214.1, read as the reverse complement.
CCCCCCCCCCCCCCCCCACCCTCCCGGCCCGAAACTTTAGGGATCAAAGTTATCCCAGTTGCCGAAAGTAATAGCGTTACCGCAGCGTTCGAGGGTCGAAATTGTTGTATCTACGGCATCAACGTCACGGACCTGACGGCACAAAGCTGTTAGAGCGCAATTAGAAATTCAGAGGCCTCGATACATGAATCGCACCAATCGTGTATTCATGTTTTGTAAACTGAAGAAAATTGCTTTTACCAATGTATTGCAAAAAGTGTGTTCTAACTTGAACTTTTTTGTGCCAACGCACGGAGAAAAATTGTTTTGGTACTCTAACGAAACGTGATTCGTTAATAATTTATTGCTGCTGCGGCAAAGCAATTTGCTGCTACAGGAAAAAATTATTTGCTGCTACAGCAGAACAACTTTGTGCTACAGCAGAACAACTTTGTGCTACAGCAGAACAACTTTGTGCTACAGCAAACAATTTTGTGGTACAGGAAAATAGTTTCTTGTCCCTACATTAAGTAAATAAATTAGTTAGGATAACAAAATGATTGCCAACCATTTTTTTTTCTCTATGCGGCCACGAAATCAAAATATTTAACACACATTGCAAGTATGATTTAACTTTAATCGATCATAAAATATCATCAAAGATCCGTCCCTCAAATTCGCAACTCTCCGCGGAATCTGATATTCGACATAATTGTCGGCTCGCCCGTCGGTACCGTCGTTATTCAAGTTCAAGGACTATCGGAGAAAGTTTCGCGGTTCGATTTCGGACTCTCGGAATCGGGCTTTCTGTCGGAAAGGGGTTCGAGGCACTAAAAATTGTTGTTCTCCGCATAATTGACCAGTGTATTCCCGTGTCGCGGCACTTTCGCTCTTTGCCATCTCTCATAAGCTCGTCAAACTTCGCGCACCCAACTCATTTAAAAAAAAAAATATATATATATATATACTTTCGTTCCTCAAGCATCAAAATCGACGTTCTCGATCGAGCTCCGATGGCTTATTTAGCTCCAGCGTAATATACTCTGTTCCGAGGGTATGGCTTACGAGTGGTCGTTCAGGTGGCTCGATAGTCGATAAACGTCGTACATTCTCTGCCGCCTCTTCTGCGTTAAAGGGTGAAAACGTCTCGGGGAAAAAAAAAATTCGATCTCGCCTTATCGGTGCGACGAAGTGCGAGACGGAGGGGGAGTGGAAAGTGAGTAAGTCCTCGCCCCCGCGTTCCGATCGTCTCCGACGGGCAAACGTTTCGAACGTCATCGGGCGGGACGATGCGAATTGACGGCTTCAAGTTTTCTCGTGGAGTATTGGCAAAATCGAACAAGGTCGCTCGGCGCCACCGGGGCTGCCGCGGCAGCCTCGCAGCCACCTCAGAAACTAATCATCGAAACGAGATATGACTTCGATTCAACGGCAACGACGCTCCGAACGCTCAATCGTCTCTAAACCCACCGCCCGTCGATAGTTCGGAAACTCATTTTACGGTAATACATGCGCAACTCCGGCACGCACACCCGAACGCCCTTCGAAAGTTATTATGCGCACGTACATCGGCGAAATTTCCAATAGTTTCAATCTAATTTAACTCCGCGACTCTGACTGTGGCCCTCGGCGCCGAGCTTCCGCCACAATGTTCGCACTTTGTGAATAATGCGAAGCAATTTTTAAAAAATATTTTTCAGATATTAAAAAAATTGTTTCGTGTGATCGATCCAGCAGAAAATTTATTAATTATTCGGAATTATTTGAGTAGTTTTTTGGTCTCCGGACGAAACAATCTTTTTAAGAGCTGGGAACCTTCGCGACAAAGAATAAAAACGATTACCGGTCTGGAGCAGATTTTTTTGAGATCAATAAAAAAATGTAAAATACTCCTGCGCATGGAGTCAATACCATAAGGCGAAAAATAAAAAATAAATATTGAGAAGCCTGTCGCTCGTGACATGTTATTTCTGTGCAAGTGATTTTCAGTCGAGAGATTTGATCCTCCATTCCCTCTATCCCCTGATCTCCGCGTGACGTGTAGAAAGTGAAAAAAAAAATGAAAAAAATGAGACCATCATCAAGCGGAAGTTTCCGTGACGCCGCGAGTGAAGTTTCGAGTGGCGCGAGCTGAGCTTTCATTCGATCATACGGAATGAAAAATCATTCCGTATGATCGATCCTGCATGAAATTTATTAATCATTCCCAATTATTTAAGTAATTTCTATTCTCCAAACGAAGCGATCTTTCCAACAATCCAGAATCTTCGCTACAAAATACAAAAACGATTACCTTTCTCGCGTAGATCTTTTTCCCAGCAATAAAAAAATTCAAATTATTCCGCATGAAGCCGATACCATAACTAAAAAAAATATACAAAAAATTTTAAAGAGCCTGTCGCCGTGACATGTTATTCCTCGACAAGTGATTTTCAGTCGAGAGATTTGTCCCTCGACTCCCTCCATCCTCTGATCTCCTTCCGCGTGACGTGCGGAAAGGTGGAAAAAAAAACTGAAAAAAAGAGGCCGTCATCAAGCAGGAGTTTCCGTGACGCCTCGAGTGAAGTTTCCAGAGGCGCGGGCTGAGTCTGCCGTTGCTGATATCGGCGAAGGAGGAAGTGCAGCGCGGGAGGAAGTAAATCCACCCGGAGGACGAGACATAGTCTGGCACGCGTTTGTATCACGGCGGAACGGAAGGGGGTTGAAGGAAGGCCGAAGAAGTGAAACGAGGCTCAACGGGTGTGCATGTATGCGGCTCTCGTCGTCTGATAGCGCAGCTGCAACTTTCCCGGACTTATCGTCGTTTCAATCCGAAAACTTGAACGAACAATTCTTGCGAATATAGCCATATACTGTATCCGGCGTATAGATATAGACTGCCGAGTAGCGGGGACGAAAATGGAATGAAGGGAAGGCACAACCGTGGAAATAGGAAGTACGAAGAGATCGGGAGCGACGAATTCGTGCACGGCGGGAGGAAGCCTCTGCATCCGGAATAAGTGGTCGGGTTCGAATGCGCCCAAAGTTTTACATGGGATTTACCGTTCTCTATCATTCCCCTTCAACCACCCTTCCAGGGGGGGGGCCCTCCGCAATCCCTCGATCTTCCATCCTTTACCTCCACGTTTCCTCGAAGGTTGGCAAGAAATTTTCGGAATTCCTAACGCGCGAAACTCAGGTGTCATACCCGAAGATGAAACGTGACCGGAGTTTGCAATAAGGTCTACGGTATGATAGCGTGCAGCCGGTAGCACGGTTGTAGCGCAAAGTAGGCGCATCCATTAAAATATATGAGTTGGCCGTGAAATAGTGGGTTTTTTTTCATATTCTTCTTCCGCGATTTTTTTTGTTCTCGCTATTGGGCGAGAAGAGGAATCGAACGTGTACTTTTTTTTCACCCTCATTAAACTGTGGAACACAATGGTGTATTGAACACAAAGAGGTCCACGTTGTGCCACTCAATTCTCGTCATGCTATATTTATTATAATTTTTTTGAAATTAGTCTCTGATGTTAAGGTAACTTTTTTTTCTTTTTGGATGCTGTGATGTATCCGACGAAATTGCTTAAATGTAAATTAAATATGGTTAAAAAAAATGTGTTTCGCGTGTGTGTGTTTGTGTTAGGGATGAGAGAGAGAGATAAAACGAGGCGTAGGACGGAGTGCAATAACCGATGCCCTCGCCATCTTGGTACCACTTGGCGCAGGTCCAAATGAATGTCGGACGAGAGCATAGGTATTACATGCACAATACCCGCCACCGGCGCGCCATCGTCGAGTCTCCACGTTAACTGATGCTGTCATCGTACGAACGCGCCCCCCCGTTATACCCTGTAAAACACGGTGAAACTTATGTTCTAGATAAAATCTACAAACA
>JAPYZD010000213.1:0-45887 GCA_030522725.1 Ichneumoninae sp. B BG-2022a | reverse complement strand
TTATTAACTATTGGAAAGACGGCTTCTCCGGTCGGCGATCGCTATCAATGCGTCACTAGTGGACTGCTTTGTGGCGAAATACACAATCTGTTCCCCAGGATAGCCCAGGTACGGTTGGCTTGGGTGGGATGCGACCGCCAGACGGACCAAGCCCACCTGGGAAGTTGGTTTCTTTCCGTTGAACGTGGATCGCGGGTTGCTCCCTCTAGCGTGGCCAGAAACTCTAACGCTTCGAACGACCCGTTCATGCGCAGGGTCGGGGCCATGATGAAAATCGACGGATTCGCAACCTGGCACACCTTCATCCTCTGTTTATGAAGCAGAAATTCTCCCGCCGACGGAGTCCCGCGGGGACTGCTTCGAGCTGTTTGTTTTCTTCCGTGCCGGAAGTTTGTTCTTCTTTCGGTTAAAACCGCAGGATAGAATAGTTTTTCCGAGAAAGAAAGAGTATATGGAGCGAAAGGTTTCGTCCTCGCGTTCATTCGATGGAGGAACGAGGATTTTAACGGGCTTCCGCGTCTCGGAGCCCCGGTGGGATAAACTGGATGCCAGAAGTAGCAGTAGACTGGCGCGTGCAATCCTGACCAGCCCGGGGTAGGTCGCACTGAATCTCAATGACTTTGGCCCGTAGTTGTTGCTGTCGGAGTGAGAAGACCGGCGTGGTGGAAGGCAGGGGGCGAGAGAACGAGGCGGGTAAAACACGGCGCGGAGAGTGTGAGCGCAGCAAGGAGGCATTCCTTTTTGCGAAACCCTGGAAACTGGCCACTCGAGGCGACTTAATCCCGGAACAGAGCCTGGATCATCCGGAGTGTTGCATTCGCGAGCTCCCCTCGTGGACTGGCACGCGGCCAACAGACGAAACTACGAGACACGGGGACGGAGAGGTGATGGAGAAACGGGAGTATTATGAGAGTGCCCAACTACCTGCTGGATAACTCTGGAATAACATACTTCACTCCTGCTTCTCGCTCCACCCACACCGGGATGTACACGTCTCTATTCACGGGGCCGATAAACAGATATACGGACGGAACAACTTTGCCACGAGAACCCTCTTCCATAAATATACAGGGTAAAAGTGGTGAATATGGCCCATCTCGATTAACACGTAAATCAATGATAGGGGAGAGCGGGGCTAAATGGGGCAACGGGGCGAAACGGGGTTTTTGGGCAAAACTAAATTTTCCAATCATTTTTGGATCGGACAAGGTTGCAAAACTGGACAGAAAAGCCTGATATATCCGATAGGGCGAATTCGGGCATCCAAAAATGATTGGAAAATTTAGTTTTGCCCAAAAACCCCGTTTTGCCCCGTTGCCCCATTTTGCCCCGCTCTACCCTATATGGACCGGGCCATATTCCCCAATTTTACCCTAGAACAAATATACGAAGATATTTACGTTACATTTACACGGTCCAGTTCGACAGAGAATCGAGTAAGTCGCCTGTTATTGCCTTCGAATGACAATCCTTGTCTAACTCCGTAACACAGATTAAGGGATTCATGTGACCACGCCAACAAACGAGTTGATTGGGAAAAACGACTTGTTTATAAACCGGCTGGCAACTAGCTAATCTGCCAACCAAGTGTCGAACCAATTACCAGAACATGGTCAATAAAATCAATCCTCCTTCGGAGGAGCTCAAAGAATTCTTTTGCGTCCCAGATGGGTGCTGTTCCCTCATTCCGGAGTTCCTTCTCGCCCGTTCTCGCGGAACTAATCTCATTAGATACATCCAGTACGAGTGTGTGACTGGCGGAAGGATTCGACGAGGGGTGAGTGCGGGCATCGGTATGCCGCGGGACAGGGAAAAGAGAACAAGAGGGCGAGAATGGGGAAGCGGTACGGCGGGTAAAGTGCTAAACGTGCCGGTGCACAAGATTGCATTCTCTTGCTTCCTAGCGAGCCGGGAAGAATATACGTTTTACCTATGAGGCGTCCAACACAAAGACGACGATGAGGTGTGCGATAGCTCTTGGGGGCGAGGCTGATGGTTCACATTGCTCGGGCCGGCGTATGGGTCGCTAACACGACGAGGCGACAATCGGCCGGTGTTGCATCGTCGAAACTTCGGAACTCCGCAGACGATGCAGACGCCCGGTCCAACCCCATACGTTCGCTTTCCTAGTATCACGATGTGGGAACCCTCGAACTCTCATGCGCAGCGAAGACCGTGAACACATATCTACGCCTTATGCACACAGTGCTATGAGCGTCGCAACAATTTTGCAGACACCCGCCCAAAGTGCTTTCCCAGTGGAGTATCCAGAGATGCCCGATGGCATTCACCAGAGACGACAACTCGAACGAAACATTGTTTCCCTCGGGTAAATCCCCTCCCGCGTTCAAACACCTGCAGATTCGAGTGATCAGTCTTGTTCGAAGCGATACACAGAAAATTTATACCCTCCAGATTTTGATACACGTATGTCTCCGTACGGACCAGTCACAAATCCTGGTTCTTGCATGCGAATCGAAAATACACTCGAATCGAATTCGAAACGATATGTTTTCTGGGCACGTATGAGCCCAAGGGAGAGCGAGGGCAATAACTGACAACAGAAGATTTCTAGATTTTTCCGCAACTCTTATTTTCCGCATCGCTGATATTCAAGATTTTACCGAATTCGATATATACATGTATGTCTATGTGAATGAGTCAAAGCGATCTCGGCCTTTGCTCTTCCGCTTTGTGAGCGGGACAAGTGCACTCTTAACTATATACCGGAAGGAGTGAGAAAGATTCAAAAGAGAGCGGCAGAAAAAACACGTTAGTGGAAGTGGAGCGAAATGTGAGGCGCACTAGCGGGTTCTTTTGGCTGAAATCGTTGCTTTGAGAGGCGTAGAGGTATAGAGGTGAAGATTCGGTGGAAACTCACTGTTTCCGTCCGCATCGCCAACAAAACTTCGTAGATATGCTGGCCCAAATAACCACTCGAATTATTGAGCTCAAAGAGAACGGTGCGGTGAACCCGGTGTCGGGTCACAGCATGACTCGAACTACTGATCGCGCTAGTGGGCTCGGATGATACAGTAATACTCCAAAAAAAAAAAATGAAATAAAAAATAAAACAAAAAAATGTGTCCTGCGAAGTTTGCTGAATGGCCGATCTTTTGTCACTCCGATCCTTTGATAAGCGGCTTGCGAGTAGCGGAGAGCTGGATAATGGTGCCCCATTATCCCGTTTTGCCGCACTGCCCCATTTTGCCAATCATTGGAATGCAATTTTCCAACGATTTTTGTATGGTGGGGGTGTTGGTAAGTGGGCCAAAACGCGATGGAAAATCCGGATGTATCGTTGGGGCAAAATGGGGCATCGATAATTATTGGAAAATTTAGTTTTGCCGCACTGTTCCATTTTATCCCGCTCTCCCCTAGTTGAATTCTATCGTCGCACGGATAATGCAATTCTTTTTTATTTTTTTTTGTGTTTCCTGTGTTTTTTTATGGATAATGGTGTCCCATTATCCCGTTTTGCCGCACTGCCACATTTTCCCAATCATTGGAATGCAATTTTCGAAAGATTTTTCGATGGTAGGGGTGTTGGTAAGTGGGCCAAAACGGGGTTGAAAATCCGAATGTATCGTTGGGGCAAAATGGGGCATACAAAAATTATTGGAAAATCGAGATTTGCCGCACTGTTCCATTTTATCCCGCTCTCCCGTAGTTGAATTCTATCGCAGCACGGATAATGTAATTCTTTTTTATTTTTTGTTGTGTTTCAGCCAGCACAAACCTCGTGGGAAAGTTCACTCAGAGTGTGAGGAGGATCGTCCAGGATGTCAAGGACGAAGGAACCTCGAGTGAGTATAACGTGCGGTGAGCGCAAACCGAGATACACGGAGAAAAGAGAGCCCAGCAGGGAGACAGATATAAGTCGATGGCACGATGCCAGAATACTCGCGGTTAGCTTTCATGCTGTTCGTAGAGCATTACGGTACTCCCGGATAATCGTTTGGTCGAGTTGTGCGAACGTGTTTCACATAAAACTCGAAAGGAAGACAGCCGCCCTCTCCGTTTTCGAGGCAAAAGAAAGTTATCGTTTCTTTCGCGCCGTCCGGAAATCGATTCCACTTGTCGATTTAACGGCCGATTTATTTCTCCCCGCGATATCGGCAACACCGGCCACTTTGGCAATTGCTCGGTACAAATGAGAGTAAAACAGTACAAAAAAAGAGAGAGGGTCAAAATATAAAATACAAAATACAATATATTGCTAAAGCGTTTCGGATAACAGAGAAATCGGATTTTTCGCGTGAATAAAAGTTATTGCCAGCGAGCCGGTATTAAATTTCTTTTTCGATTAAATGCCAGCCGCGTGCGGCCAGTCCGAGTCAAAGGGAGAGGGTAGGGAGGGAGCAATGAAAACACGGGTCCGGTTCGCTTCGTTCGCCGTTCGGCGAGCTTCCGCAAACGCTTATCTCCTCGGTGCCGGACCGTTCGATTTATTATTTCAACCGAAGGTAGAATCCCGTTATTACATTGCCGCTGCTGCCGGATTCGCTGGAAGCCTCCGCCGCCGTTCCCGCGGCTCGCTCGATTGCGGATTAATTCGGTCGGTGACTTCGGACCATCGGCCGGTTTTTATCGAGATACGTTTCGCTCGGCCACCGGACTTCGAGCGAAAGCCAGGGGGGAGAAACTTCGGTGATAACGAACGAGAGCTCGGGCTCGCGGAGAGCCGACAAGAACGGACCGGGAGGGTTTCGCTCCGTCGCGAGGCTATCGAGCCAAGGGGAGTTCGTGCTCGCAGTGAATTGAATTATTCCGTGCACGCTCGGGATTCTGTCGTGCATTACGAAATTACCGAAGGCAGCATTAGGATATTAGGGGCCCGAACACGCGTGTGTACGTCGATGCACTATGCAAGATTACGTTGATGCGGCTAAACCGATTTGACGAGACGGGATTTTTGTTGACCAGAACTTTTATAAAGATTTTCGAGCACCACGCGCTGATTATGATAAAGCAATAAATATAAGCGATAAATAAGCGATAGATTGAAAAACTCGTTCAGAAAAAGATTTATGCATAAACAGACTCCAGCGGATGGTAGGAATAGATTTGTATTACAGCATATGCCAGTAGTAGTAGTAAATGTGTACTTATTGACAATATCAATTACTCCATACAATATCCGATACGTCTCTCATTGTAGTAGTTACAACGCTTTCAATGGACATCACCAATGGGCCATCGACCGGCGTCATTCAGCCGAAGGTTTTCACTATACTCGGGTGGAATAATTAATTATTTTTTTTTTTTTCTTGGTTTATTAAATTTATTGCCGTATTTTTTTATTTTGCAATTGATATGTCTGGATTATATACATGTACAAGTATACGATTTATACTTGTATTTACGTGTTATCTGTTGTTGCGGTTGCGTGCATAGTGGTTCAATGTTATTTAGTTGATTCACGGCGAATCATTTGGTGAGTTGCATATGCCATTATGCTGGAAAAACATAAATAGCAATTTCCCAAAATATTGAATGATTTCGGACGATTTTATAAAAAGTTAAATAATTGTTTTATTTTTTATATTTATGTAGTTACCCGTCAACATAAGAAAACTGTTTCTATTAAAGTTTTTCCAAGTTAAGGACATGGGCTGTAATACAAATGACCATCAGCTACAGTTGATTTATGCATAAAAAGTATCTTAACCAATTTAAACAAATTTGGCGCCAGTTCGATCAGTTTGAAGCACTCCGATCTTAATTCTGTCTCACGGATTTTGTTCCAATTGTGTCAATGAGCGCAGGTGGCCAAACGAAGGAGGAGGTGATAGAAACGAACGAGCGACTGAGAGCGGTCAGGATACGGCTCGACGGAAGTTACGACACCGCCAAACGAGCCCTCGTCGAGCTCATGTGCAAATACACGGACAGCAAACAAGTGCGAAACGTTTTCCAGCGCTACAACCTACTGAAAGTTATGATCAAGGTAACGAGCGGCATGTAACAGTGCAAATTATCGCTACACCAGGCGTGCGTCGTCACGCTTGTTGCACCGATTTACAGACATTTCCGCAAAACTCGAGTCGTCTAATTCAATTCAAAAGTGGAAATTAGTTCCTCCGGTTATTTGGAGAATAGCCCGACGTTGCAACCAACATATTTCAAATCAAGGCCACGCAATTAATGGAGAATTTTTTTTTTTACACGATGACAAAACCGCAGATTTTAAAAAGTATACGGACGGTGGAGAACGAGAACGAAAAAGTTTGGAAACAATGCGGTAAACCCGCGTGGTCGCGAGCGATGTTGGCACGAAGAGGAGATTCGACCACTTGTTAACCGGAAGCCTCTTGACACCCCTCCGGCCCCTCCTTCAATGTCTCCCGTACATTTCTATCTGTTGCTGGTCCGCTGTGCGGTGTTGAAATAATTCCGGAGCCAGCCGGCTGGTACAACCGCGCGACACAATCGAATCCCTATCGGACGAGCGAGCGTCGAATATCGAACATCAATTTTCCACAGGACGTCATCAAATTGGAGACCCAATATTGGACGCTGGTTGACATACCGCGACAGGAGAAACAGGAAACCGTACCGGCCTTCGTTCTCCGGGCGTGCGCGATCATGGAGAAGACCCACAAGAGCGGCGAGGGTGTCAAAACCTCGGCGAGGCTCGCCGAGGAGGCGGAAAACAGGAGGGAACGCATCGAACGACTCGAAGGTACGTCTATTTTTCATATTCGCCGCGCTTATTTTTTGCCCCCGTTCAATCCTCGCTACCGATTAATCGCGTACCTGCAGCTTCTACCATTTCTCGATGTCACGATTTATTCCTCGACGACTAATAACGTTTCAAGCGTCCCAAGAACGCCCCGTAATGGCGCACTCTTCCCGATAATAGAGCACTCGATTCTTCCCGACGCGAGTCGTCGCCCAACCTCTTCAGCAAAACTTGCCGTGCGAAAAAACAATGGGAAAAAAAATTCGGAACTTGTTTTATCTCGTGCAAGTTTGACGAACAAAAGACCAAAAAACTGGGCTCTTCTGTAGGAAAGGAAGAAAGTGGAGGAAGTTACTTGAAACAGTCCATCGATCTCCGATTTATGATAGCCGAGAGACGGAGAGAGAAGATTCGCAAGGGCTGTTGCACGGTTGGACAAATCGATAGACTAAAGTGGGAAATAGGTAGTACGCGGAAGGAAATATGGACCAGTCGAGAGAGTCACTCTTGGAAACTTTCCAAGGATGTATTACATAAAATACATTATTTTGCATCTATCGGGCGTTGACTTCGCGTGCCGTGGAATAACGGAGAGGGATGTTTCCGCCTTCGTGAATAAGGTCGATACAACGGTTCGACCGGCGGACGGGGAGCCGCTTCGTGCTGTGTCCATGTGTCTGGTAAATCCATCGGAACCCTCGATGCCCGCAAGCTTCCTCCCTCTCGTTGATACGAATTTATTACTCTATGAAACGTATTTCGCGAGCCGTGAGCAAAGCGGATTGATTACATTAGTCAACGACACGGAAGTGTGCCGGTAAGACGGCGCCCGGGGATCGATCTACGTAGTTCCTACTGAAGCAACATCCCCCAAATTGGCCTGGGGACACTGACACTTAGCCGGGAATTGAACCTTCCAACCGACTCTTGGAACTTCCTCGTTCTGTTTAATTACCCTTCCTTCCCAATTTCGAGGAACCCGACCGTGACCTCCGCGCACCACCGAATACGGTAAATCGATTCATATAGACAATTTTGCTAATTAAAAGAAAACAAAATCCTGCTGAAATAAAAAACCCGGAAATATTGAATATCGTTGTCGCTTTAGTCGTACAGTGATTGGCTATTGCGCAAGGCTGGAGTAGGAATCTATCCACGGAAAATTGTAGTTGTGCGGTAAATGAAAAAAAAAAAAAAATGGGATTTACAATTTCCAAACAAAAAAAATGTAGCACACCCAACGCCTCGATTCTGCTGGTGGTATAAAAAAATGAAGCTGTACATTGCACAGACGAAGAATCAACAAAATCGTCACGCAATTGCCAAACGAGCGTAAAAAGAATGCGTACTTCCTTTTTTTTCTCCGTCCGATAAAGCTTGGGCGGGTGTTCTGACGATGATATGAGCGATGCGTTCATTGCTCATATCGATGCGTTGAGAGGGTACTTGAGACTTCGTAGTCCGTTGTACGTGGTAAAGCATAGCAAAATGCAAAATGGCATAGCGGGGCAAAACGGGATACTAGGGCAAAACGCAATTTTAGAATAACTTTTGGATAGTGGCGATGGTGGTGCGTGGGGCAAAACGGGGTTGAAAATCTGGATGTATCGTCGGAATAAAATGGGGCCTCCAAAAATTATTGAAATATTGAGTTTTGCTCTCACTGTCCCGTTTTCCCCCACAGTCCCATTTTGCACCGCTCTCCCCTACACTCGATGATACTTTGGTACTCACGGAAATGATAATTTATTGCTCTTCCCAGGTGATGTACAGTTTCTCGCAATATAATCGAGCAGACTGTTTCGATTTCCCGAGACAGCCGCGCAGAGCTATTAGACAGAGTTTCGTCGTCCTTTGCTCGCTCTTCGGAGTCCTGTAGATACTCAGCTGCTCGGTGGTGTCGGTGGAGATGACTGATTTTGGTCTAATTCGTACGCCTTTTATTCTAAACTCTCCTACGCTGCAAAGGAGGGTTATTTTTATAAAACGGTTCTCAGAGAACTAGCTACGAGCCAACCCGTAATTGGCACTGAGTTTTACTCTATGAAAAATACCCTTTCTGTGTTTACACAAGCCGGCGATAGAAGTGCAGACAGATATATTGTTCAGCGTAAGCGTGTCCGACTCTATGGGGTGTAGGATCTCGTGGCAAAAGACAATGTATTTAAAAATAGGTTTTCTTCTTAGACGATAGGTTAGGCAAGGAGTAACAGCGGACCGGAGCGTGCCGGGGTGAAAATCGATGTTAATGGGGGCAAAGTTTGAGGTGCCGAAAGATTACGCTCGGAAGGTTGTGTCGGTGTTTGGGGGGCAAATTGTTGAGACTATAATCTTGCTGGAAGCACGATGAGCCCGATCGACAAAAGCTTAATTATCAACGCGAGAGTCTTCCCCGAGTGTACATCACCAGATGAAACCTGCTTTATCCCTGCGGGAATATAGCGTCGTGCACTTATCGACTCTTCCTTCGCTGCGACAGTCGCTAGTGCCGCGGCTGATGCTGTCTAGGGTCGACGAACGATAATCTCGCAGGCTCCCCTGGGTACGATGGAGTCGAGCAATCTCACGCCGAATATCACCGTCTTTCCCGTTCTTGGCAAAACCGACGGAAACCGAAGGCATTTATACTTTCGCGGTCTCTCGGCCTCCAAGGTCTCCCCTTTTCCCTCTCGCCGTTGCTCCTCGACAGCGCCATTTATTAAGAACCACGGTTGTTTGCCGGATTAAATTGTAATCGCACGACAAAAGGTAAATTTCAAAAAGGGGCGCTGCAGAAATTATCAATAGAAAAAAAGTTTTGTTAAAAATATTGAGCAACGATGAATGAACCTATTTTCTTCGCCCAACGCGCAAGAGAACAATGTCTATTGTATGAAAGTGTGTTTGAGAAATATATATATGTATATGCATGCGGTGTTGAAAAGTACATAAAAACATAAAATGGAGCTCATACGTGCATTCTTTTTTCTTATTTCAGACATGATTACGGCACAAATCGAGGCTGAGAACACCCAGATGACCAACGATCTTTACAGACTTCTGAAAAAGTACACTGGACTGAGAAACCTGATAAGAGATCTAAAGGTGGTTTTTTTAATGCAACTAAAGAGGCTTTGGTATTTTCTTTTTTTTTTCTTCTTTATTTCTATATTTAATACCAGCGTGTTAAAATTCCCGTGGCTCGGTCGCCACAACTCTTCTTTACGTTCTAATAACCGGACCGATATCGTAAGACGCCTCTGCTCCGCACAGGGGTATTCCGCCCTTGCGGTTATTACGCGTCTCACGCTCCGTTAGCCCCGCAAATGAATTACACGTCCGGGCTGCTCCCTCGGTGGCCCCACGACGTCGTTTATAACGGTCCCGATACGCTTCGTTATCCGCGGCGAACTTCTTTCATGTAACCCGGTCCCCGCGTCCTCTCAAGCCTCGGCCAACCCTCGATATTTTCTATACTCACATTTTACAGATATGTTATTCGAAAATTACATTCTCGTTACCCTATACACTAAGAAAAGGATTTGGTAAATATGACTATATCGCTTGAGAGATATTACCATAGGACATAGTAGGGTAAACCAACCAATGAATGGACAGGGCCAATGAATGGACACTTTCCATAAGAGCGCGTGCATGAAAAACATCTATTCATTGGCTTTTTCGTCTGCTCAACTGTCCATCCATTGGCCGGCTTACCCTAGTAGGCAACTAGGGCATCACCTATGGTAGGAAGTACCGGATTTATAAGAATTTTTTGTAGATATGCTAAAAATTCTTGGAAAATCTGAGACTTTCCTCCATAGGTGACGCCCCAGTGTCCCGCTACTATGTGGTATGGTAATTTTTCTTAGATGATCGGTAATTTTCACTAGATCCTGCTCTAAGTGTTTACATTTTATTAAAATCAAACTTGATCCATCTCATCGTTATCGGCAGATTACCTTTTACCCCAGGATGAACGTACGGAACGGGTAACCGCGCAGGAAAAAAAGAGAGCGCGTTAGAAAAACGAGACGGTGAATCTCGTGAGAAAGGGGTTGCTCGAGGCGAGAGGAAGTTATATAGAGACCCGTTTTCCCAGCTCTTTTTTTTCCTCCAGTTACCGAGTGTGGAGCGGAGTGCATTAGGAAGAAAGCTTGAGAAAGCGTTATAGACGGCGCCCGAGGCCAGTACGTCTATAACACACTCGCGCAATTTTTTTTTTTTTTTACTTCTTTTGTTGTAACGAACTCTCAACACATGTGCTTTGTCTTTTTTCCTGTGTGGACCAAACCCGTGGTAAAAAGCCTCGGGAAATAGAGTTGTAAAAACAAAGAAAACAGCGAGCTCTGTGATGTATATGCGGCTTTAAAAATTAAACAATGAGGGTGAAATGAGAAGTTTTTTTAAAACAAAGCCTCATCAACCGGCGAGGGATTATTGAGAAATTATTTGCATGGTTTTAATTTCAGGTCGAGTACAATTGCTCGAAGGTTTACCCGATGTTTCCACGATACACGATCCTGAAGGACATGATCAAGGACATAATGCACAATCCGGATTACATGGAGGTCTGCCACGAGGTGGACCAATCATAGCGGCCGGACCCCCTCCATCGTTCGCCGCGGATGACCCTCTAAACAATGAGGGCCTTCGTGGTATTTATCGATGAAGGGGGTGTGTGAGGTTTTTTTTTAAAACAATATTTAACGCTTTTTCTATAATAACGCGGATTTCCGCAAACTTTTTTAACCGTCTAATTTTATATTTAAAAATAATAAAAATTATGGTTAGTTTCGTGAAGTTTTGCCACGTCATGATCGGTGCTACACGAAGAAAGAAGCTCTGGGCAGTGAGAAAGTTTCATTTTTGTCTGTTTTTCATTAGCGATTAGCAAGTCTACGAGGGGCGAATGTCATTAGAACTTTCGCCGTTAGGATTTGATGTAAAAAAAAAAATGATCGTTAATTTGTTAATGTTTGGAGCGCAGGAAGCTCCGCTCGAAGCGGCGTTAGATTAGTGTCGATCGAGGAAGCTTAGACGATTTTTTAATTAATTTTTTCTTTTTAAACAACTCTTTAACTGAATTCCTGATTTCGAGATCGGAATAGCCGCTTTCACGTCGAGACACAAAACTTAAAGAGAATATTAGAATTTTGTAGCCGATAGGGGGTAACACGCGAGGGAAAATCTAACGTAATTAGAAGAGGAAAAAAGCGGAAAGTTAATTCATAAATTGAAACGGTACTACTCGTCGTTTTCGTGACCAAACCGTAGCGAGCATAGATGAAAAGTAACGGTAGTGGTCGACGAGGGAAATTTACGTCGTAGGATTTGATGTTAAATTATTTAAAACGCAAAGAACAACGTGGCAGTGTTGATGAAACGAGCCATGTCGAGATTCGTCGCTCCGGTCGTGCGCTTGAGTGCTGAAATATCATTTTTAATATAGTTTATAAATATACGCGTACGAAAAAAAAAATAATCCATATCCCTTCTATAACTGACATATCGTGACAAATAGACATATGCGTAATGTCCTGTTCGATAACCGGCCGTGTATTTAAAAAAAATTGTGTAATGGCGTATCGAAGTCGAACGAAATAAGTCGCAAGCGCAGCGTCTGATGTACGATAAAACTATAAGTGTGTACAACTAGCAATTAAGCTCCGATAATTGAGCGTGAAAGGATGCATTTTTTTCACTCATACAATTATAGAGAATCGTTAAAAATCCGTGATCTGCGACCAATTGGGAAGATACTCGACGGAATTTCGTTTTTTTTCGACAAGATAAAGCTACTGTACGATAGATCATTTAAAAATAGCGTAAACGATTGTATACATATAGAATGAAAAATATATATTTAAATGGCTGACAGCCCGAAATCAAAATACAAATAAATAGAAATGAAGACACGCACGTCCAACTGCGGTTCGGACGACGGTGTATTTATCTCCTCCGTACTTCCTGTCTATTCTAACTGTTTCATGTAATCAAAAAAAGAATCAAGTAAAAAGATCAAATAGCCAATCAAACGATAACCCGCATTCGTATCTCAAGAAATAGTTGTCATCGACGTAGTCGCTTAAAAAAAAATCTTTTTCTCGATGTTCGTTGTGTAGTGTTCAAGCTACTCTAATAGAAGCTCGTCTACGAATGTATTAGTAATGCAAATAATTCCCTAATTAATTGGGACACTTGGTCTGTCGTGTCTATTTATCGTTATCAGTTAAAAACCGCGGCAGTGCGTAGTCTCGAAACGAAAAAAAAACCAAAAAATAAAAAAAATATAACCTGTTGAGATTTCCGAAAGATCGATCTATCTGTGTCGGAAACACAGTTCGAGAATCTTCTCGGTAACGTATCGATGCCGCCAAACGTCCTGCACGACCTTGAACGGGTACCAACGCCGGATCGAATATTTTTGTGCGATAATAAATGCAAAAAAAAAAATCACATTATCGAGAGACAAAAGTGATCCCTTAAAATTATATCATAGACCAACTATCAAACATTGACCCATCGATAAATTAAATATTATTGTTAAGGTATAAATACAGCGCGATTATGAAGCGTTAGCGAGAGAATCAATCTATACTCGATGCAATGACTTTGAATTGAATAATGTAGCCAAAGCGCGCTCGCCTTTTTCCACGAAACTAGGAGAGTGCCAAATATAGATTTTTTCGGGAAGTTTATACGTGTGCGTGGGCCTGACGGGATATGTTATATTGTACTTGCAAAAACAAAAAAAAACGTGCGTGAACGTGTTCGGCGTTGAGATTATTTATCACAAATAAGAATAAAAAAATATAAAAAATGAAATAAATATATATGTATGCGTGTAAGTATCGATGTCCGAGAGAGATCTACCTTGATGTGTTTAAACCAGAGCGTTACGGGCTTGCACGTGAACTCGCAACTATTATCATTAAATATCGAAAGACCGACTAATTGACAAAAAAGAAAAAAACAAAAATATAAATATAAAAAAACGCTGTCATTGTAATTACACTGTGAGCGTAGGCATATCAAATTTTTATTAAATCAGCGTCCAAGTGGCTTTGAGAGCTTTACTCGAGAGTGAACAGCTTCGTGATTGCCGTTAAATAATATATCATCATTATATTAAAATAATAATAATAATAATAAAAACAAAAGAAACAAAGCCTCTTCGCGCGTAAGCTAAATGGTGTGCATATGCGTGTGTATGTGTTAAATTTCGAGTAAAGTGAATGCAAATTCGACCAATCTATTTGTCTATAATCGTCACTAAGTATCGACTAACTGTCTCCGATGCGCGACTTTCAACCACGTTAATATTATAAAACGTTCTTGCGTTATCATCATAAAACTTAATATCCTCTGGTAACGTCGTGAAGTAAAATTATCGTAACGAATAATGTAATATTATCGCTTCGTATAAGCTTAAGGCCCGTTATACCGAATGGAGCTGTTTACCAAAGGTTTACCAAACGGTTAAGGAATGCTAAAAAAAAAGAACAAAAAAAACAAAATGTACGTGACGTATTTTCTAATTTCATAAAAACGACTGTCGCGATACGCGCCTCGGACGAGGATGTTTGGGGCAATTTGTCGATTCGACTTTTTTTTGCTCGTCGACTTTAAATTGTCTCGGACGCTCGTCGAGGAATGCGAGGCGTTTGTTTGTGAGCCATACAAAAATTAAAAGTAATAAATATAACCGAAAAAAAATAATGTATACTCGACGCGGTCCCGCTGGATAATCGTAATTGTTATACGTTAGTGAATACTCTAGCTGTGTGTATTTCGTTGGCTCTCGTGGAAAATCCCGAGAAAAACAAAAAAAAATTTCTTACGAAGCTTTAACGACTCTGGCATGAAGCATTAATCTCCGACGTATCGTAGCGAAAAAAAATCGCACGAGAAGCCTTACGACGCGCGATCGTAAAAAAAGGTGACAGTAAGGTTAAGAGCCGGAAACGAGAGCGAAATCGTAAAAATTAAACGGATCGCGTGATCGTTGCGTCGTATTAGAATTTACACCCTCATATTTCACCGGCTCCGTTAACTTGGAGCTGTTAACACCTTAGTCTCTAGTAGTGTGGTAACCTCTTGTGTCTAGACTATATAGTTAGCGAATTTAAGAGAAATAAAAAAAAACATCGTTAGCCCGTTAAACAATTAATTTTGACGGAACAAAGTGTATGCTGCAATAACAATTTAATGGTAAACGTATCAATTTCTTTCGACAGTGTATTTGTTACTATGAAAGAGACATCGCTCGTTTATTGACTGTTACGCTTTGTTAATAAAACAAAACAAAAAATATTACGACGATTCGTCCGACCTTGTGTTTTCCTCCCGCGTCGTCCAACGTGCGAAGACCGCTTATCAAAGACTCGACGGCGATCCTTCTCACATGACGAGGCATCGTTCTTGGTGTCCGCAACGTTATGGTGATGTAAAAACTGTACTGAATGCCGTTTTGAGAGCGGCGACCGCCGAGGAGAAGTAAAGAGTACACTGAAAGAAGAATCTTAATACATTACGATACTAGTGCTGAAAACCTCTTTTTGTCGAGGTAGAGTTTGCAACACGAGCCGAAGGCGAGTAAAGAGAACGTTTTTCGCACGAGTAATGTACAAAATTTTCGAAGCATGTGCAAAAACCCCCATTTGCACGGAGTGAAATAAATTGGCTTTCCCTGCGCCTGCCGATTCCCCAGGGAAAGAGAGTTTTCTTTTTCCTCGGTGGACTTCAGTCTTAAAAGGGCATTTGGTACAATTTTTGCTACTGGCGGCGATATTCCAAATGACCTTAAGGATGCATCACGCATGCATTCCCAACCAAGAGTTTAATTCGATCAAAATTTCGGTATTAGAGATATGCTAAAAATGTGAATAAAGATCAACTGTATTAATGTTGTCAAGACCTTCCTGCATAATAATAATAATAATAATAATAATGTCAAAAAGTTATTAACAAATTATTTTTTAACAATCAGAAAACCTTTTTTCATTTTAAATGAACTGTTTGATTTTTTAGAATTCATATGAATTTTTTCCGAATTTTCTTGTATTTAATAATATTTTCGGATATGTTTCCATATCGCGTTTCCAAGGTACACACGGACAATTTAGAGGCCATTGCGCGAATAGTTCCTTAGTTACGGCGTTTAAAAAAATGTCAAGCCGAAAAATTCAAAAATGCAAACAAAAAAACAATTTTGAATTCGTGTGGCTTCTAGAAAAATCAACGAAGTCATTTGAAAAGCGAAAAAAAAGTTTACCGATTACTTCTTGAACAATTTGTTAATAACTGTTAATAATTATTATTACGCAGAATTAATGTTCTTGGCACCTTTAATGCAGTTGGTTCAGATTTTTACACCATTAGGAAGTGTTCAAATTCTCACTGCATCGTACTTTTGGCTGGGAATCTACGTATGATTAAACATCACTGAACCGAAGTCTGTCTCGTAACAACACTCCAAACGATTGGCACAGCCCGCATTTGGTAACTCGCGAGAAAACATTTTTATCCACGAATGAAAGCGACGCGTCAATGCCGTACGGTGCCCTCGGCTCGACTGGCCTCGTTTATCGACCGGCGTGACAGGTCTGTGCCTGCACGCGCAGCCAGTCGCAATGGCCGCCGGCGTACCCGCGGCCGGTAAGCGTCGCTTCGACGGCCAGCAACTTGCCCGCAGCTCGCCGCGTCGGACCGTCGAAACTTTACTCTCAACTCTGAGAGCTCTCGTTGCAGATGTCGCGCGTTCCGCTTTCCCCGGACATCGCTAGAGCGGAATTGGGATTCTCGTCGAGTTGAATGGGAGAACGTTCGGCCGGCCGGTTTCACCACCGGCCGGCACTCCGCGTAGGACCGTCGCGTCGCTCGTTACGAGCGCCCGTGTTGCGAGAGTTTTGTATTGTTCGGTGGTCGGTGAAAAACGATTTAAAAATTAAATAACCGCGTTTCCCGATAGTCACGAGAGAACGATCCGCTCTCTCCACAACTATGCGGGCAACAAAATAAACTCGACAAAGTCGACAATTAAACTGCACGGAAAAAACAAATTGTAACTATAAAAATCGCCCGTCGATCCTCGCCGCTAAATAACCACACACAACCGACCAGTGCGCGTAATTATCGTCTGATCTTAAAACAAAAATTAATCCTAATTAATCATGATTTTGTACAAAGTATAGTAAAAGAAAGTTAGTGGAGTGACATTCGGGCATCAAAGGATTAATCGTCAGGACCGCAATGAATCTCGGAGGATGCTGGCTACGAGCGAAGTTTCGTCGCTCGACGATCGCGATGTTCTCGTCGCCGTGCCCGATACGGCAGCACGGTCGTAACGAAGCAGCGTGAAAAATAATAAAAGAAGACGTCTCGCGCATTCGACTCGGAGATATGAGGCAGGTTAGAGCGGGTTCGGTGAGTTCGACGCGCGGCCAAGAAGAATCAGGACACGCCAGCCGCGATATTCTCGCGGAGAACGAACGACGATGAATGAGAAAGTAAAGTATGTTTTAGGTCCGCAGTGTCGAAGCCGCGAGGTTCGATCCGATTAAGAGGAAAAATTGAATATCACTGTTATGTGCTACGGTGGTGCGACAAAAACGGGGAATAATGCCGTTCGTTGTAAGGAAGATAGAGCCGCGTTACGTGTGCCGTGGACACGTGCCGCAAGGTGGAAATGCTGCGGATTGCTGGCCGGTCGGTGCGGAGATGGAGGCGGTTTCGAACGGCGCGCTCACAGCGTCGCTCAAACAGCTCGCCTCGCTCCTCGCAACCGCCGAGGACATATTCGCCGATCTGACCGGCGAGCTTACCTCGGTCGCTGACAGGAGCGGACTGCTTCGTCGGCGCCTCGACAAACTCGAGGAGAGACTCGTCTCGGTCGATCCCAAGAAAATACCAGTCCGTAAGTAATTTCAGAAAAAAAAATAATAATTACCTTCCCAGCCGATAAAGAAAATGTATAGATTGATAGATAAATCTGTTTATAGCCAGTGTTTTGGGGCGTTAGCTTTCTAAGAACACCGTGCCGCAAGGTCAAAAAAATCATAACACAAGCGTAACAGCGCAACAACTGTGTACGAGCCTAAAGTACAAGAAATAAAGATATGAAAAACTATAAGGAAAATAAAATAAAATAAGAATATGAAATCGATCGCATCGACGGTTCGAGTATGAACAAAATTGCGATAAATTTATGCAACCGAGGGGAATAAATAGCCCTAAGAAAACTCATCCAGATAAGACAACCGAACAAACCCCTTCGCAATCCTTAGAATCTACCTACCTAGAATCTCGATACAGGAGCGTATCAACCATCCAAGCTCAGACTTCGCGCGAACACTCCTAGAAACGATTGCTAGGTTATGCAATCGCCGATCTCCAAATGCGATACGCAAAGACAAATTTCCGAGGCGCACAATAATATAAATCCTGAACATATTCCACAACACTCAGTTGTATTTAATCGTCCTAAAATGAGACGTTTGCAACACCATCGTATTTATATGTGTATTTATATGTGCTTCTACGTATCGGGTCTTTAGGGGATTTAAACCAGGATCTTCATGAAACTAAACAAAACTAAACTCACACTTTCAAATAATGACGACAAGCATACAAGTTAGAGCTATACGGACTGAAGGAATCCGGTCGATGGCTCATTGGGCAAAGGAAAACAAAGAAAAATTTGTAAATACCCGCTTTACCATGTAAACGATTCAGCCAATAAAATTCTTGTATTACTATGAGATGCTTCTGAGAAAACTTAAATCTAATATTTAAAAATATTCTCCAAAGTTGATCTCAAGAAAGTATTAGTTCGCAGTTAGTTCCGAGAAAAAATTTCTCATAAAAAATAAATTACCTATCTGGCCGATGATAAAAATGTATGGAGACCATTACGATAATTTGATGCAACCGAGATCGCGCGCTCGGTATAAAAATTAAATATAATATTTAAAAATGTTTGCTCTCCCGTTACCTGCTCTGGCGCGCCACCGTGGGAACCGTCGAGCGGTAAATGCTGCCAGCGGTGGCCCGTAGACGAAAGGGAGTCCTCGGTTTCCTTCGCCCACGGGGAGAGAGAATGAAAGAGCGTTAGAAATAGGATTAGCTTAACCCCGCGCGCCCGTCCTCGGCGCAACAAAGATCCCTCTGTTCGACCTTGCCGAACGGCAGCGAGGAAAACAAGGCGACTGTGCTCTCCCCCCATCTTCCTCCATCCCGAAAATGTTCTTTCTCCAACCGACTCACGCTGTTTTATTCCTTCTCGTCGCACTGCCGAAGCTGCACCTGTGCCCTCTTGCGTGCGTTATCCCAAGGCTGACTCGTCCACGTAATTCCTCGAGCATTCCATCCCCGATAATTCCTACCGGCTCGCGCAATAAAATCCCAACGCGTGAAGATTTCAATCAATTTTCAGTAATGAGATCAAAGCTATAAATAAAATATGAATAAAAATAATAAAATAAATAAAACAAAAAGAAAAATTACCGGAGAGTTCAACGAGAGGAGTAATTCTTCTATCGCGTGTTTCCAACGAGCCGGTAGCTTAACTTTCGCGGAATAAACCAACGTAGCCGAGCAGGCGGAGCGTAGTGCCTCAGCACGTGCCCCGAGCTCGTTCCGCATAGGATCGCGCGCTTCACCTTCTTTTTATTTTTATTCCTCTCTTTTTTTTTTAATTCTCCGAACGTTATTGGAACTCGCGTTCGCGAGCGAAACTCGATACACATAGCGGCCGCATGCTGGATTTCCTTGGCTCTTTCGATCCCCGCGATGCAGCATTATTATAATATACCTTTTTTATTTATTTATTATTTATCTTTCCATCCCGCGAGCTGACACAGGACGGCGCGCACTCTTGTTACCCCCGGAGCAGGAACAGCAGCAGCGGCTGCCGTCCGTTCATCCTTCGGCTGTTCGCTGCGTCCGTGGCTGCGTGCGTGAATGCTGTTCGAGCCTGTCCGTCTTACCGTATTACCATATTACCTCACGGCCGTCGGAGCATATCAACGCGTATTACCATACGGTCTTCCACGGTCCGCATTGTCCGGTGCGAGCCGTGCCCAACAGCGAGCGTTGCCTCGCTGCTCTCCTCGCTCGCTGAGCGACTTGCCGCATGCATGCGGATATTACGAGGGAGTCTCCGGTCTCTCACTCTATCCGTGTGGCGTACGAGTTCCTCCCCGCACGCCAGGGCCAATGTGTAAAACTATCCTGTACGGCTTCCATCGGCAAACAGCTGAGCGGCTTCCCTCGGCCGGCGCGAAAGAATTCTACACCCCCCCCCCCTCCCTTCGCCTCCTCCTCTCCCCCGGGGGTGATGCTCTCCCGAGAGAACTACGAAGGGGAGCCGAGGGGAGGGGGAGACAGACCGTTCGACCGCTCACTTCGGTGTGCGAATATAAATTATAGCTCCAGCGTCGAAACTTAAAGTTTCGTCGCCTCTCGTTCAATGTGTCCGGATATGTTTGTTTGGCGTCGTAATAATGATAATAGGTTTTAGAAACGAAGTTAGAGCGACGGCAGGTGTAAAGGGGAAATCCATTTAGAGAAAAAAATTCTTAAGCGGTGATATATGTATGTATATATGTATGGGCGCTGTGAAAGTGGCTCCTGGGCCAAGGTCACGAGATAAACAAAAAAAAAAAATTATTAATGTTTTGTAGAAAAAAATGAGCTTGTGGATAAGTTTTCAATCTTTAAAAAGTATGCATTGATTTTGTTAAAAAGTACACTTCTTGCGTCGAAACTTAAAGTTTCGTCGGCGCTCGTTCAATGTGTCCGGATATATTTTTTTGACATTATAGCGATGGTCTATAATGTCAAATAATCTTAGAAACGATGTTAGAGCGACGGCAAGTGTAAAGGAGAGAAAAATGTTAGGCGACGATAGAGTTTCTGCGGGTCCAATGTCATCGGCTGCATTATATAATTAAAAGTTTGTAGAAAAAAAAATGTACTGAAATGTTCAAAACATCTTCAAAAACTATCAATCGATTTTGCACAGCGAACACAAAGTCTCCGACGCAGCTGGTAAACGTGAATGCGACAATTCGACTCGCATTCCCCCGACAGTCTCCGAGAATTTTTCCCTTTTCTAACGTCAGTTTATGCTTCCTACAGATAAACTATTTTTAAATTATTTATAAAAAAAATGTATATATTTTTTTTCTGCAAAATTTTAATTCAAACGTGGTAAGAAGATACAGCCGATGGCAGGGAGAGCTGAGACTTGGCGTAAAACCACCGTAGAACTGGCTGTACAAATTTCTTCTTCCACGGGTCTGCTGATAGGAATTTACATTCCCACGGGGCAGGAGAAGGCGGCGTTTTGTCCGATGAAAAGGAACGCGCTCGGGTATATATATCCTCCCTGCCGAAGAGCGTAAGTGCATTCGGCCTTAAAGGTCCGACGTGCTTAGAGAGAGAGCGCTCCCGGTATAGGTGATAAGCTCCGTAGCGTGCTGCAACGGTCCCGCAGACGCAGCAACACTTGGCATTAGGCTTCAGGTATAGAGGCCCCTCCAGGTAGATTTACCGAGGGGACGACTGTGTGCATACTCCTCGCCACGGAGTTCCTTCCCAGACCTTACGATCTTCGTCCTAAATATTCTCCTTCAATACCAATGAACGTCGCAAACTTTTTTCCCCTCGAAGACTATTTTTCGAGCCGAACGTCTCCCGTCTCTCCGAGCAGAAATTCTGGAGCGTTACATCGGGCCCTGACGAGTTCCCGACCAGGCTCCGTCAGGACTCGATGTAACGTTCCAAAATTCCACCAGGGTCTTTGCAAGTACACTGAGAGAAGAAACTCGGAAAAACTACCCAGTCGTACGGAAAATTTCGACACAGGCAACTTAGCACCACAGCGCCACCACTAGCGATATATGAAATTTTCACAGGAGCCATGGCAATTTTTATTCAACACATTTGGTGATTTTTTCCAGCAGGCGGGTTGGGAATATTCTGCGTATCTGGATACGAATTTAGTGGATAAAACTAAGAACTTCGTGAATAAAACTGAAATTTCCGTGGATTAAAACTGAGAATTTCGTCGTTCAAATTTTTTACGCATGTACCCATAAATGCACGTATACAGAAAAATAAAACATATTCTACATAATATGCCGGTATAACCTACAAGCCTAAAACAAACGGATCGCGACGCCACCGATTACTATATTTTCTAATAAGAAGTACTAATATTCTAGCAAAAAATTACAGGATATTCGCGAAATATCTGCGACAACGAAAATTACCATAAGTTTTAGCATAATGTGCTAAGTTTCATACGAATGTTTGCCAGGATCTCGCTGTAATTTCCATGTACCTGAAAGTTCTGTCGCTTCCTACAAGACGTATGGTAATTTCTGGCAGATCCATCTCTCAGTCTATCCCAACAAATTACAAATATTTTTTATTCAAATATATATATATATATATATATATATCAGCATGTATACACGAACATAAGTGGGTGACCCTAACGCAGTTAGGTTAGTATCCCAGGTGTCGTAAACTTGAGTAAAAAAAAAATACAAAAAAAAAAATGACAAAAAATTGGTAGTAAGTGTAATATACATACGCGCGTGCGGCATTCGCGCGAATAAAGGGTTCACCGGTAACAGAGTACACCGATACAGGTATAGATGGGGGATACGCGCGAGCGTATGTAATTACGTACGTCCATTACGTTTGGCAGGGCTGGATTTCCGACTTGGTTTCAGAACTCTCCTCGGAGAGGAAAACTCATCGGGCAAGAAAATACGAGCCGGCGTTGTATAAACTCGGATCGCACGCGTGGGTATTGGGGTTTCTTTTACGTAATGTAATTGCAGCGCCGAGCCGAGAACGTCGTAAACTCTTGTCTAATCTCTTTTGCCAGCCGACGGCATCTTCCCCGTTGCGGATTCGATGAATCCGCGTTGGCGGTTCACATATCGAGTTCTGAGAACCGAAAGGGCGTATCGCGCACGATTTAACGTCTAAAACCATGCGGCTTACGCCCTTCTGATTCTTAGCCGTCAATTCATGAATACATGTATATATATACATATATACAATATATACATACCTGTCCGTCTAATCTACGTTTCTCCATACTGCGGCACTTCACGTCGGTAGCCGCTGAGATCTAAACTGGCTTTTCAATTAGTCGCTTAGCGCACCTCGCGTCCATTGCTGCAGAAGTGCCGAGATCGATTCGATCGCGGTTTCCTTAAGCGTCCCGCAGCGCGCGCGATCATTAAAGTGCAATCTCGCCGCGGCGCACCATGAAAGTCCCCGCAGTCTTTTCCGAGGCGGATTCTACGTACAGGCCGGAGATTCGAGCTCTCGGGTTGGAGAGCGCAGAATCCAGGTACAAACTATCGGTGAGGCAGGGAGGAAATTGCCGGCGTGAAAAGGTTGACTGCCTCGAAGGCCCCCCCGGCTCTCTCGATTCCTCGAGTCCGTCAAGTCTCACTCGCTGAACTCGGGCCGTTTCGACTGGCAAAGTCGATCCCGTCGACCCGATCCGGTATACCCCGGGCTCAACGGTCGCTTTGTCATTAGGTTTCTTTTTCTTTTTTTTTTCTTTTTTTTTTCTTTGCGTCTTTACGTCCGGCAAACAGCAATCACGCAATGGGCGTTTCCACGACCGTGAACACACTGTGAGACGTACATCAAACCCTCACTTCGCGGTGTTAAACAGTCGAATGATAAAAGAGTTGGGTAACGCACAGAGGCGAGCAGTTAAGGAAAACCTAGAAATTGTAGAAGTGTCGAGCAATTAGAAAGACATTATTTTACTGTTGTTATTGTTGTTATTATTTGTCGTTGTTGTTTATAATTATTATTACACATGACAGTAGAAACCCGATTTTCTGAACCATCTCTTATTCGAATCGTCACCGGTTTATATAAAGTTTCTACTATCTGAACTGTTGCGCAAAATTCTCGTGTCCTTACATTGTCGAGCGCTACAAATGACAAGCCAATTCAAGCACACTCGAAGTCGCATAGCTCGTACGGCATTACCGTGCATGCATGTCAGTCATATGCGCGGTATTTATTAGTTTCCCAGACCGAATAAATACACACGTATTCATTTAATTTCCTTAATCATCTAGTCTCGTAGTTTGATGCGTTGTGGCTTCAACGTCCAGCCCTTCCATCTGTAAGCGTGAGCTTGAGGTACTTATGGTGGAAAAAAGATTTGAAATTCCATCGAAACTCGATAAGAGACCAGCACATCGTTAGGGTGCTCGTGTGATGTTTGCAAATTAACTATCTCTGAAAAATCGTACAACGTTCGTGCGTCAAACGAAAATTGCGGATTTCGTGATAAAAAAAGGTTTGAAGTTACCGTTGAATATTATAAAAATACATGCTTTACGTTATTCCTCAAGTGTATATCATCATTATTTTCAATATATGCATTAGATAAATCTCGAAAACGTTGTCAATATATTTTGAAATCAGCATTAGATAAATTTCAAAAATGTTTTCAATTTGTCGATCAATTTTGGGCCTCGGTAAATTTTTTGTCGAATAAAAATTACAGCTTCGTACGGGAAAGTAGGCTGAGCGTCAGGGACTTTTTTTTGAGGGCAGCATGGAGTGAAAAAAATGCATATTAATTACCGAAACTGCGAATTCGGAGAGCGATGTAATTAAAGCGAATGGAAGTACCGTCGAGCGTCGAACACCTGCCGCTATTGCACAGCCGCGAGGCTGAACGGTTATACCGCGTTTAACGCATGCGCAGGGGTAATTCGGGGAGGGGAGACGCGCGGGTACACGTTGACTTACATTTGACTAATAACCAGCCAGTGATTTCGCGGCACCTGTCGCCATCGAATTGGATTCCAGTCGGGGCGCCCCGGGGGAGTGCAGGGAGCATGCGGAATTGCCGAATGGACGGACGGATAGCCGGAGAGGCTGTAATGATCGAACCCGTGGACCGGAGGGAGGACCCTCCGAAAACACGCGTGACTCGGCCGATTTTGCGTCCTCATAGAGGAAGCTTTTATTTTGATTCTTAAAAGTCATCCGTTTTCGGAGCGCTCCGACGACCACGTCAACGCGACTAGACCCGCAGTCAAGGAACAGTGGGGAACAATGCGGGTACTCAGAGAACAATATAATCTTGGACGGGGCAGAACGGGCTGACGGATTAGCGGTGGCTTCGATGCTACGTGCTTTCCAACTTCGGACCCAAACGACTATTACATCAGCTTATTTTCTGCACGGTTAGTAACGTAAAAAAAGAAAAACTCGGAAAAAGGCTACGGTTATAAATAAATCACAATTGCGGGCTTCTCATTGGACATCAAAAACTGACGATCATGGCAGCAGCGTAAAGTAGGGGAGAGCAGGGCAAAACGGGATAATGAGAAAAAACGCAATTTTCCTATAACTTTAAGATGATAGCGATGGTTTGAAAAACGGGTTTGAAAATCCGGATGTATCGTTGGGACAAAATGGGGCATTCAAAAATTATTCGATAATTAGTCTCGCCCGTACTGGCCCGTTTTGCCCCGCTGTGCCATTTTGCCACGGTCTCCCCTATGCGGTATCATTCGCGATTGTACGTAGGAAACAACAATATTTTTATTGCAAATTTTATAATTTTTTTCTTTTAAATTTTACCATTTTTTTCATTCGACCATTTCACAATTTCTACTCATTTAAAGTTTTCATTTGTTCTATCATTGATTTTACTATGATTTTTTTTAGTTAAAAATACAATTCGTGGACAAAAAAAATGGTTATATCAACAAATAAAAAAATGGCAACATTATCGACAAGGAACGTTCGTTAAATGTACAGACAATTTTTTTTACTGTTGCAGCTGAACTCAGTTAAACAGTTTTAACACTTAGTCGACGTGACACAAGGTGTGTGTGTGGCTAAGCATAAGATCTTCGAAGATCTCGGGGAATATAACAATCTCCGTGAAGCGATCTAGCGCTCGAGTGGGATGAAAGTGAAAAGGTGAGGTACGATCGTCGAACAAAGTCTGTCCCGATCGGCGTTGGATTTCCCACGCGACGCGGTGCACGATCGACGTTAACGCGATTGTCGGTGCGGAGAGACGATCTCCCGAGGGCGAGTTGGACGGGGCGATCGCGTTCGTTTTCTTCTTCCTGTTAAAGATACACTTCACATTCTACGTGTGTGCACGTGTGTGTGCGCGTGCGCACGTTGCTCTGGCCTGATCCGTATAATGACGGTCATTAATCGTGCTGGTCGCGAGTAAGAAGCGACGCTTTAACAAGAACCGCGCATTCCTACGGCCTCAAGACCGGCATCCTCTCGTCGTGTAATTGGCCGGTAGACTGAGAAGTTGGATTATACGTAGACCAGGTGATCTCTCCGATTCTCTCGGCTCGGTATATTTTATATTTACCGCCTTACCGACGCTTTCTAAACGACTCACATATATCTTTTTTTTTTATAAAAAAAAATAAAAATAAGAAAAAAATAATTCTAAAAAAAGTACTTCAGATTATAGATATTAAAAGATCGGATGAATGGTAAATGATTACGAAGAGCTCGGCTTCACTCCGCGAGGGGCGGGAAGCCGAGATTATTAAAAGTAGATCAGCAGAGGCGTTACAACTACTCGCGTCGTGAAACAGATTCCGTACGATCCAACCGGAACGTTATCAGCGTTATCGCTAATCAGTATCTTATCTCGCGTTTTGTGTAAATAAATCTCACTCCGAAAGGCCGCACAGAGAATTGAGAAGGGTACATTGAAGAGGGAAGAACGGATGTCTTCCATCCTGGATAAGACTCTTTTTACTTCCCGATAAAAATTGCTAATGAAGAGTCCGTTTTGGCCCGAGGCTCCATTTCCCCCCGCTCCGGCACTTGACACCTCGCGAGCCTGCCTTGCTCCGATTTATTCGCGCTCCATTCGCGGATACGGGGCACAGTGGCAATCGGGCCGCGTCTCGCGATAAGGTCTGCATCGGTCGAGCTGCACGGAGTTTTTTTAAAATTTATTTAATGCCTTTTTTCCCCCCGTAAATAATCGTTTCTTCTCGCCTCTCTAACGACTTCGAGCGGCACGACTCTCAACAAAATCCACCGCTGCATAAGCCGGATTAAAGTGCCCGGGCCCCGAGTCTGAATTTATCAATAACCCGGGCCCTCGATCCTTCGATCTTACGCCGGTCGTCAAAAAATAAAAAATTAATAAAAATGAATATCGCCAAAATCGCGCGTGCTCGAGGATATTTTCGCGCGATATCTGTCGCTACCCGGGCTCTCTCGTAAATACGTCCACTTGGTTAACTAACCGGGATTCGAACGAGGGAATCTCGCGAGATAAGGTCGAGGGTCTCTCGCGCTCTTCCTCTCGGAGTTCCGGCTTATGCGGCGTGAGGGAGTCTCGTAGGTTCCGAATTGCTTCGGTTCGCGTATACGCGTGGATGGCCGCAATGTTTTCGCGTTTACGTAACGGTAGCGCCGGCAGGACGACGAAACTGGACCGACGAGGGATGCTCCTCGTTTTTGGCCGGCAAAGGCGCATTATCGCGAGGGAGCAAACTTTGCCCCCATGGACTCTCGGTCCCTCGGATAAAATCTCGCCGGTTCTCTCTCTGCCGTATCGTTCCTGCGGGTCTCTCCGCTTCCCGGTATCTCACTCGGATAATTGCCAATTTGCGAAATGAGCCGGGCAACGGGAACGCGACGCGGGAACGGATAATGCAGCCCGGGAGGGATCCCGTCGAACGAAGATTTTCATCCTTCCACGTACGCGTGTGCGCTCGGGAGATCGCCCTTTCGAGCGTGTTAAGCCGCGAGGGAAGTTAACGCGACTCGAGCGTTAACGAGGGAATCCCGAGGATAGCGAGATCGCGAAAGTGCCTCTTTCGCAAACTCTCGCGCTCCCGTGCGGCCGGTGCAAGCCCGATCTCGCTATCGCGATTGTCATATCGACCGCTCAATCGTAACACGCTCCGCCAAGCTGCTCGCGAGAATACTTGTCGCACGGTGAAAAAAAATAATAAACAAAAATTTAATTTATTTAACTGACGTCTCTTGTAAGCCGAGTTCCACAACCATTTTTTTTTGTGAACATACCGTTTTTTTGGCAACTAAAAATTTTTATTGAAGAGAAAAAATATTTAACATTATTCGTGAAATTCACCGAGAAAAAGAAATGGTTGCATTAAGCAAATAAAGTGTATTTTGGTGTATTTTGGTGGTACAACAAAAATGTTTGTTTCAATCGACAAATTTTGAATAAGTTGAAGCAAATAATCGTTTAACAAAACAATGCGTTACTTGTACCTAACAAATAACAGCTTTGAACGTATGTGCGTATGTCACCGCGACTTTTGATTAACCCAACACATTTTTTTTTCTCAGTGTTGAGATGTGTGTTAATCGTGCACACCTCTTTCCCTTTCTGTGTCTCAACGCCCTGTAAATAGGTAATCGCCGTCGATGGTGAATAATAATTGGGCAAAGGGGTGAATATGGCCCGGTGCAATTATCATTCATTGACGTGTATACGGCATGGGCCATATTCACCACATTTACCATAATAATAATACAATAATAATAGTAATAATAATAGTAATAATAATAAAATACCTGTGTTATGAAAGCTGTATAGAAAAACATGAGAGTACGCTGGGCCGTATCGGAGATGAGAAAGCAGAGAAACAAAGAATCTGATTGGAGGAGAAGTAGCGGAGGTTGCAGAGGAGCGATGAGGAATTAAAAAAAAAGAGCATACAAGTCGAAGCACATGGAAGTAAGAAAGCCTATCATTGGTTAATTAATCACGGCAAGCGATCGAGCAAGCTGGTGAGCACCTGCCCGGGCGCGCGTTACATGCGAAGGCCCCGTGATTAAGAACCATTATCCGGCCTGTAACTAGGATCGTATACGGGAGGCTGCCAAAGCGCGTTCTCGCTCATTCTCTCGTCGCGACCTTCGACACGACTGATGCTCCTTGAGAGGATAATGTAAAGCGAGAGAACGCGCGGACAAGAAAAGCTTGCCTCTCGGCACACAACGCAGTCCCGGCGGAAGAGGGAAAAAAGGAAAAGGACGTAAACGAAGAGGCGTGAAAAATTTCGTCTCTTCGTTTTGCTCCGTTTATTCTTTTTACCACCTATCTCTCTCGCGTCTCGGTGGAGAAGCTAGTCTTTTTTATTTTTTTAAGTGTCGAAGCAAAGTGTTTTCGAAGATTCACGATTCTCTCTACTCGTTGGAACTGATCCAAAAGTCCCTTGCGGAAATTTCGTATACATGCATGGAGAAAAAAAAATGTAACGAACACAATGTAAATATTTATTTAAAAATAAATAACTGTCGCAGCGATAAGCAATGTTTTAAATAATATGATAAATGAATGAATGAATGAACAGTAGTAGTAGGGGATTTGTTGGCAATACGTAACATGGAATAGTTTTTGATACATGACAAATTTAAATCACATACTGCCAATCGATAGAATTGGCCATCGATAGAAGTTCTTTAGCCACAGTTTTTCTTTTATTTAAAAAAAAATTATTTTAAGTATTGAATCTTAAAATTAAATTCGGCGGTTTATTTCATCGTTGATCATTTTTTTGAGTTGAGGGGTAAGTTGCATATATGGGTTGTTTGAATGTATATATTATTTTCGGTGCATAATGTTTTTTTTTTTTGGGTCGCAGCGAATCGTTACGAAAGTTTTCTGTTTCTCGTTCTCATGGCTGTAATTTCCGTATAGCAGACTATTGCGAGAGTTGTGAAGCGGATCATCGGAACGGCGGATACGTGTCAGGCGATGAATGGCACATTTTTCAGTGGTTTTTGCTTTCTTGATCGCTGTGTCTTTGCAATTTATGAAGATAGAATTGTCGTCTTCCATTATTGATCCACGGATAGATTTGTACATTTTCCTAAGTTTTTTTAGTATATATTTATTTAAAAAAAATAAATAACCAACGCAGCGCCAAGCCCTCCTTCGAATAATAAAAATAAATGAATGAATGAATAATATTAATTCATATAAATTACGTATTCATTTATGTATATATAGATATTTACTTGTTACCAAAGTTTAAAAAAGCTTTAGTTAAAAAAGGAAATGATAACCGTTCGCGAACTCATAGATAAAAAAATCGAATGGTGCGATTTCATACTAATGTAACGTGGATATAATAGCGAAGCCGTCGCGCGTTAAACACGGCTGATATTACATTCCGTTAATCCCCTATCGCCGAAGCATTCGAGCTGTCCGGGTTGACCCGCGGGGTCGTCAGCTCTCCGTCGAGAATTGCCGCTGGAACTCGCCGACCATCGCGCCCTGGCAGTACTTTGCACGGTACTGCAACCGCAACAACGAGACATATGCCCAACAGCATGGGCGCGGGTGGCCCATCGAGCAACCCTCGGGCTCTGGCATTCGAACGGAACACTTGGAAAATGTCGTTCCTACAACGCCGGTGCCGGACGCTTTATTGCCCCGCTCGACTCGAAATAATTACCCGCTTCCTCCTCGACGAGGCACATACAAAAATAAACTACGATTAGGCATAAAAACCGACGTGTCGAATTTACAAGTTATTTCCATAGTTGATATAAAAAAATATCTATTTTTTTACATGTTTTTCCTTCCTCCAGAGGATAATTGTCTATTTTTTTTTGCAAAGTCTCTCCGCAGCTCTCGCGATCGAGTGCAGTAAAAAAAGGACCGTACGGAGTTTTTTTCTCCCCCTCGTTGTCTATAATTAGATCGCGAGAGGGAGGAACTCAGGGACAGAGAGGGGGGGGAGACGAAACGAGCGATATACATCGTGCAGTCTTTAGTCTCTCCGTTCGTCCGTGTAAGAAAACGTACCGGTTTTACGAGCGGCCCAAAAATATCTCGGGTATCATCGGAGGAATGCTGTCCACACTCCGAGATGAAGTTACGCCGAGGAGAAGTTGTCCGGACGTTAGCTCGGCGAGTACTCGAGCGATCCAGCCTGAAGGGCTCTTCGAGCCCCTCTTCAACCCCTCGCCCTCCGCCGCCCCGCGGCGCATCGCCAGAGGAGCGGAAATCGTGCGGAATCGATAGACACTTTTCACTCTAACGCATAACAAGAACCGGAAATCTTAACTCCCCGATCTCACGTAGCAGCCACCCCTATTGTAGCCCCCAGGTAAGAATAATCGAGAAACCCCTGTGTGAACTTTCATAAAGTGTCCACAAGAACCGTCCGGAAAAATTTGCCTCCTCGGGACTCGGCGGACCCTTTTGCACCTTCGCCCCGTTTATGACTCTCCACAGCTCTCGAGTGCATTATATACACGACCGGGAGCAATTTATTTATTTGCCCGTCGACTCTTCCTCATGTTTATTTAACTTTTTGTTTTATTATTTCCTCTTCCCTTTCCGAGGCTTTTTCCACCTCTCTGTGCTCCGTTAGATCGTAAAGGAGCTTCAGCACGCGTTTCTTGGTAGCACGTGCCCGGCCGTCCTCCGTCCCACCGGCTGGCTAAAATTAAACGGAAGAGCCTCGGGAGCAGCCCTCCGTTTCCACGACGAGCCACCCTTCGTTCTCTCCCTTCCCGCTCCGCTTTCTTCCTCTCGCTGCACCGTCGCTCGTTTTCTTCGCGTTCCTTCCTTCCCGCTCGTGCTGCAACGAGCTCTCCACGGGAAAATACATGCCTACACGGACACGGAACGAGGGCATCAAGCGGACCCCCTCTCCGCGTTTCGTACCAGCTGGCAAACGGAAGTGGGCAAAAGAAGCCGGCCGAGTGAGAAAATAAAGAGGGCTGGAGTGCGCCCGAGGGGTGAAAGAGGCGACTGCGCATAGTCCTGCGTTTGTGTGACGTGTACTTTATTATACGCGCTGCACGCAGCTCCGTCCAACACAAAACCCAATGAAAGTCCCGGAGACCGTTGAGACTCTGCCCAACCCTCCCGTCGCACACTGGCCCAATTTCATTTTTGACGTTGTGCTTCGCGGTTTATTGTGATCGCGACGGGAATCCCTTTTAGTTCGCGCACTCCATGGGACGAGCGAGTTATATTCCCGACTCTCGCGGCGACACATCGGCGGGGGTTCGTCGAGACAATGACGATAAATAAAATTCGGCGCGGACGCGAAACCGACGAATCTCTATTTTTTTACCGTACGTTCCTTTCGGGAAGGGAACGTAGGTTCTTTTTACGGAGGACCGAGGGAGCGGCTTTCGGGTTTATGAGGAACTAAGGGATGCGCTCGATGCCGGAGAGGATTTTTCCATGTCCCACACTGATAAAAAAATACGGTTGAATCAACTAAGATTCGGGCAGGGACGTTCAACTAAATACTTTGTTGGTACAGCTTAAAAATTGGTTGGTTCAACAATTCGTAGGGTGACTTCTCCAAAATATTTTTGAGTCGTAAAAATATTTTGTTCGATCAACTGAATATTTATTTGAACATCCCTGCCCGAATTTTGGTTGATTCAACTGTACTTTTTTATCAGTGCAGCCGCTGAGGGATTTCAGAGGCACGAGGTTGTACGCGCTTCTGCCGTCTTGAGCGAAAATGGGAGGCTGGAGTGGATGGGACGATCTGACTTTCCCACGGAATCGGAACTTGCTCGATAAGTCGAATGTAAAAGAAAAGGAAAGTCAGAAGAAAAAATTACGGAGAATCTCATCTCGTTTCGGGGAATCCTTTGAAGATCTTCGCCGCGGGGCTGATCGTCGTCCAATTATGGTCGGCGACTTCGAGGGCGGCGCTAAGAGCGGCGTAAGAAAAATAACGAGTTCGCCGGGAGGGAAATTGATCTCTCGGTGAAGGCTTCGCGGTGAAGTTTTCGGGCGAGGGAACGGCGGCGCCATCGGAGGTCCCTCGTAAAACTTGGTTCGAGACGATGGGAAGAACGGTAGCGATCCGCGCCGGGCCGGGCCAATTTGCGCCCTCGGCACAAGCTCACCACGAGTTGCGCGAACTTCGAGCATTAACGTGCTGCCGAGCTTCGCTGCTTCGACGGTCTGAAATAATTTTCCTCTCCCGTTCTTCGAAGAGTGGGAGTTATCTTGCATATGGAAAGAAAAAAAAACAATAACTCATCAGCTTTAGTGAAGTCAAAATATGAATTCTATCCAGGGAAACATTTGAGGCTCGGTCAATCCTTCATCGCGTTAAAAATTAAGCGCTCTGCAGTTGTCGACTTTTTACAATTTATTTTCAAACTCGGTTTGATCGATTGAATTTCCGGAACGAAAATCGTTCCTCGTTTCCGATTATTATTAGTAGTAACAGTAGTGAATTTATTGGCAATACATAACACAGAACAATTTTTTATACATAACATACTTGAAACACATAAGCTAATTGGCCATCGGTTTTTACTTTTTTTAATATAATTTTAAGTATTGATACTTAAAATTGAATTCATCAGTTTATTTCTTCGTTGTCCATTCTTTCGAGTTGCTGTTAAGTTGAATGTGTGTGGTATTTGAAATGGATTATATTTGGTGTGGGTTGCACGCATAATGGCTCGATATTTTTTATCTGAGTCGCAGCGAATCGTTTGGAAAATTCTCTGGTTCCCGTTCCGATGGGCGTAATTTCCATAGCTGCATATAGAAGAGTATTGCACGGGTTCTTCAGCGGCTTAACGGTTTTTAAAAATTATTTTTTTATTAAAATTTTTTCATTCTCTTCGATCGTTACCTTGATCAGGGCAGCGTTACGTCCCTGAGCTGTTTAAATCGACACTTCCGCATTGACCGAAGAGAATTTCATTCGACATATGCACACTCGGGTATGCGAGTTAGTTGCGGCTTCGTGCTGGTATGGCAGTTCGGGTTTCGTCGGGCATGCAGGTGAGCGACGAAAATTCCCTTAAACGCGTGCCTACCCGTGGAATGATAATCCGGTAGGTGTGTGTGCGTGTGCGTTGGGCCCGCTGGCAACCGTCGAGGAGCAAGAGCGATAACACCTGCCTGGCAGGTCGAGCAGCTATAAGCTGCAGTATCGTAAAGTTGCCTCGGCGTTCACTTCGAGCGTATCAACGGGCATACGGGCATGCATAAGGCTCAACTGTACAAGGTAAAGGTAAAGATATAGATATACATATATATGTAATATATGCGTATATGTATGTATATAAGCCAGGGGCTTTCGCACGAGCCAAGAAAACACACATTGGACATTCACCGAGACCGGAGAAGCGCGATAGCCTGCGCGCTGACTGTGTCGTTCATTGTCAACCTTATCTATTCGACATTAGCACCCTTGGCCGGATAATCGTCGGATAAGAACGCATCCAACGAACACGAAAAACTCTCGCGAAATTCGAGACCACCTTGAAGTTGAAGAGAATCAAAAAATAAAAATGATTAAAAAAGGAAGAAATCGCTCTGCATGGAGAAAAGTGCACGGAGAAGAATCTGATGGAAATGTCCATAAATCTGGTAAAGACCGACGGAACGTTCAGGTATACGGGAACTACAGCGACATCCTGGCAAACGTTCGTATTAAACTTAACACGTTCTGCTATAAAATATGGTAATTTTCGCTGACGTGGATATTACCAGAATATCCTATAATTTTTGCTAGAATGTAAGTTCTTCTTACTGGAAAACATAGTAATCAGTGCCGTCGAGATCGCGAAACGTGTGTTCTTGAGGTTTGCTCGGGTAAAAAAAAATCGTTAACGTAATATAATATTATACGACGAAACTATAAACATTGATAAAAAAAAATAAAACCCGTTATGGGAATTTCGTCAAAGGGTTAGGGGTTGGTCAGAGTGTTTGATAATAAAACCGTTTGTAGGTTCTAACGGCATATTATGTCTATCAACATTTTTGATTGTATGTTAATTTTTTTACTGAACATTAATTAAATTTCGTTTTACCCACGTTAAAATTTAACAGCTAAGTTTGTACAAGCAGCCAAATACGCAACATTTTTTCAATCCACCTTCTGGAAAAAAATCACCATATAGGTCGGATAAAAATTGCTACGCGCCCTGTGAAAATTCCACATATCGTTGCCATGTATCATGTTGGCTAGTCGAAATTTACCATATGAGTCTGTAGGTTTTCCGAGATCCATCTCTCAGTGCAGATACCAAGATTGTATTCCGCAATCTTGTATTCGTAATATTAAGACACCAGCTTTAAAAAAAGCTCATCATCTGTCAATTAAGGCGGCGAGAATAAGCAATAAGAAAGAGCTTTAATTTTTTAATTAAAATTTGTTATACTCTGTCTATAGTTTGTGTCAGAGCGTGAGGAAATTGCTTTGCAGCGTGTTTCATCGTTGGCTTTTCATTCACCTAAACCGATTAACTTCTTTGTTTTTTTCGCGACGATTTTTTCCTCGTGCATCGTTCCACTCCCCGTTGTCGTATATCACCGCGGTGCCTATGCTTCGTTAATGAAGTAAACGACAGTCGAGAGGGTGGAGAGGGGAGTCTGTACGCGCTACCTCCGAGGGCCCGCGGGGTGGGATGGGAAGGCTATCGGAAATTCGTTTCACGGCCGGCTCGCTCCCAGACCGAGGCCCGGAAATTTTATTTAAGCCTCCGACCGACCCCCTTCGCTCCGTCCGCGTTCGCTGTACGTAGAGAGAGAGAGACGAGCAACGCGTCGAGGGGTGTGCGGAGGGTCGTGAACTCGTGAGCTTCGTGTCGAGGGCGCTCTTTCTCTCTGTCACTCGCCACCCTCGCTCGGGGTTCGCTGTTGTTGTTTTTGTTTCCTCCTTCTATTTTTATTTTCTTCATTTTTTCCCCTACATGTCGGGTTCTCGCCTTTTACATCGGTGCGCTCGCGGGACTTTTAACTCTTTTTTTTTCGTTTTTGTGTCGTCATGGCGTACTCTCGGAATTTTGCGATAATTTTTTTTTTTTCGTTTCGCCAAAGCGTTCATACAGCGACGATGGTCAAACGCGAAACTCCCGGGTGAACTCTCGGAAGGGTTGGAGGAGAGCCACGTGGCTGAAGAGGGTCTTTCGAGTGAATGAGGAGGGGGAAGCGCCGGATTCGATCACGCGAACCGCCGCGGCCAAGGTTATTGACATCCCGCTAGCATGGCACTCTCGCTTTTGTGAGGAAAAAAATAGGGGAGAGCCGGGCAAAATGGCACAGCGGGGCAAAATGGGACAGTGAGGGC
Source organism: Ichneumoninae sp. B BG-2022a (assembly GCA_030522725.1). NCBI lineage: Eukaryota > Metazoa > Arthropoda > Insecta > Hymenoptera > Ichneumonidae > Ichneumoninae sp. B BG-2022a. The sequence goes on along the minus strand of JAPYZD010000213.1, from coordinate 10,100 downwards.
TAAACTCAATTTTCCAATCACTATTGGATGTCCCATTTTGTCCCAACGATACATCCGGATTTTCAAACCCGTTTTACCCCATGTACCACCATCGCCACCACCCAAAAATTATTGGAAAATTGCCTTTTGTTTTGTAATCCTGTTTTGCCCCACTGCGCCATTTTGCCCCGCTCTCCCCTATATATATATGATCCGGTAGCCTCCGAGTCTATGACACGAAATTATATTCTTCTCTCGTCTATAGCAGAAAAAAACCGAACGCTTTACTTATTTACGTGAGGGGAAAAAGAAACGTGCTGGGTTCACGAGCCTCGAATAGCCTCGACATTTCCCGCGGTTTCTGGAAGCTATAAAACTTCACAGTTACCTCCGTTGCGAGTAACGATCGGGATACTTTGGTCGACAGACCTCATCGATTTCGATGTCGAAAAAAATGGATAAATCATACAACAGCACTCTAAAAACAAGCGTGTCGTTTCAACACGCTTTAGGCGTGTAAACAGTGCACTCACATTTTAGATGCTTTATGGTGTGTTAATTTTCAACACATGCCGAAGTGAATTTTACACGCTTTACGTGCATTGTTTCAACACACTTTAAACGCATTTCAGCGCGTAGTTACTTTTTACACGGTTCTAGGTGTGATCACCTCCCCCCCAATACGCGTGACCATGTGTAGATATTACAAGAAAATATTAAAAGAATGTGCATTAAAAATAAAATAGTCTTTACTCTTAAAATGCGTAATCGTTCATTACAGCCTCTTACAAATGAATTACAATGATTTAGCTTCCACCTCAACCTCGGCATGTCTCGAAACTATAACTGTATAATTGTATCGCCTTTCTTTGCTGCTTGGTCCTTAGGGGATTTTATCCCAGCAAAAATAAACAACTATTCTATTCTATTCCAACTATTCTATTCCAACACGTATTTTCTGATTGCATTTGCTTGACGAAACACATGTAATATGTGTGTTCCGAGTTGTTTCAACACACTCGGCAACACGCTTATTTTCAGTATGCGAATAATAGTCTGGTAATAGTTACCAGAAATTCTGTAACTCGCTCCTGTAATTTCTTTATCGAACACGCGATTTACACAGCGAGAAGTTTACACTCGGCTGTTCAAGTCCGCTTTTTTCCTATTTAAAAAAAAAATAACAAATTGGTCTACTCGACGTATTTTTTTTATTAAAAGATTTTGAAAATGAAAATATTTTTCATATTTTCCGGCAATTTTGATCGTGATTTCGTGCCGACCATTTTCGTGCATAATTCCATTTATTTGCGTGGTGTACGGAGACGATAAAGCGAATACGAGGATTTTTGGAGATAATCGGGTCGTTTGTACGCGCAACGTGTGATCATAGCTGCGCCTGGTTGGGCGATAAATCTTGGCTAGGTTCTCGAGATATCGCATATATTCGCCGTTCGAAATTTCGTGCGGTCGCGGAGGGTTGCGACACGCCGCTACTGGGAGTGTAAAGTCGAGCCCGCAGCCTCGAGTTCGTACGTGACCGAAATATAACGAACAGCCGGCTGTCTCGCACCTTCCCTTCGCGAACACTCGCGCTTCCGGTTTCGGTTTGGGGGGGTCGTGCGAACATACCGGGATGTACTTCTCTGCGTCTCTCCCCCCTTCCCCCCCTTGGGACCGAAAAGCCACCGATGCGTAACTCTTTACCGTTCTGCCACTGAAGGAGTGCACATGTCGAGCGCGCGATACACAATCGCATCGAATCGATTCGTTCACGGCGAAATCTCTCGACGCACGTGCCCGTGTCTCACGAGATTTCAATTATTTGCGTAAGAGCACAAAAAGGTTGATTCAATAAACATTTCTTTTCCACAAAGGTAAACAACCTTTTTTCTCGTTAATTTTAACCTTTTTTTTGTTAATTGTACAATTTAGCTAACGGTATGGTTCGTTAACAAAAAAATTGAAAAATTAATAAAAAATAATAATGGCCGGCTTGGACAAGATATGTTTTTCGAATGTACGAGCCTTTTTTTTATCGTTTACCGCAACGAGACAAAAAAAATTATGCGATTTAAATATTTATTTAAATCGAATATTTTAAAATATATAAAATAAATAAATACAATATATGTAAATAGTTACATTGAATAATTATTTATTTGCGTTTCGCGCCTCGAATAAATTATGTTTCTGGTTGCCCAAATTCGTTGCCAAAATTAGCGGATTAGCTTCGAAATGTAATTAAATCTCGTCGCTGAATCTTGGCCGGATCGCTTTAAGCCCCACTCTCGGCGCAGGCCGGTTGTTAGAGCCGGATCAATTTAGCGGAGTACGCTCGAGAGGCACGGTGGTAAAGTGCGATTCAGTGTATCCGTGCCATTCCGGCTGCAACCCTCGTGTTCGCTTTCCCACTCTCTCTCGGACGACATTAATATTATTGCAGACCGCAATGGTGCACTGGCTGTCCGTGGTGTTATATATACACCACGCAACAATTCTCGAGCACACGTGCCGGCTACGCACCACGCGTTTCGCGATCGAGGGGTTACAGTGCTCTCCTCGACACCCTCTCCAATCCTCTCTCATTCATTTTAAGCCGCAGAGAGAGAGAGAGAGAGAGAGCCCGAAGGATTTTTATCTCGCCACTTTAACGGACTCCCGTTCACAGTTGGCTGTTAGGGTGGCTGTGAATGTGGGTCAAATGTAGCGAAAAATATTAAGTACACATGTGAAGTATGGTGTCGCCCGGCTATCTACCCTACCCTTTCGCAGGCTACTCGACGCTATGTTGCGGGACGATAAACAACAGACGGTCGAGTGCGACACGGGCTATCGTCCCACTAGCATTAAATCCTGACCCGACGACCGGTGCACTCGTACCGCACACAGTTCACGGCAGGTCGTTGTAAAAAAAATACTTAAAAATAACAATTTATTTTCTTGACATCTGTTTCTGTTAGAAAACATTTTTAATTGAATATAACATGCAAGACATTGATTATTCATATTATTGTATTTATTTCTTGCGTATTATAATATTATAGTATTAACATATTCCATATTATAATATTATAATACGGTAATATAGCATTAATGTCTTATTATTTAACGGATAATTTTAACATAAGAAATTTTCGCCCGTGGCTCATAAAAGATATATTTTGTTAATTTTTCACTTAAAGTTTATTTTCCTTATAAAAATCCCGATGATGTTACGGACCGCTAAAGAGATGGGCGGAGGAGGTGGGGGTAGAATTTATTATGTAGGCGCGACGGAAGTGCACCGTTCGGAGTGTCTGAATATTCCCATGCGTCGAACATCCGGCGAGAGAAGAGAAAGGAGAACAAGTTGAAAAAAAAAAGAAAAACGAGAGATGGATCGTATTATGTCGAGTGCGATTGTGCCTTCGGCCCGTCGATACCCGAAACACGCTATTTCATTATACATGTCGCACTCGAGAGTATAATGGAGGTGAGGCCCCTGGGCGCACGTACACGCGGACACCGCGAGGATCCCGGAGCAAAAGAGAAGTGCATCTCGCGCTCAAACACAATAACCATCGCGTTTCGCATGCTCCAAACGGTACACATACATACGTGTGGCAAACAACACTCGAGCCTGCGTCCCGCCCAGGTAGAATCGAGAAACGCGGGCAGATGTTAGATCCGTTCGTCACAAACGTGTTGTTGGTGCTCGCCCTCGGTCCCTTTGCGATGCCGGTTGCCCCCCCTCATTGTGGGATTATGTGCTGTGCCGAAAATGATGCTGCGGTTCGAGAAACCCCCCCCGACATAGTGAATGCGACCCAAATTGCCGATGAATGAAGCCAAAAATTATGTATCAACTTCGCTGCCAAAGTTCTCTCGGGAACCGAACGTATCCATCGAGCCCTTAATTCAATCACACGTTCCGTATATCCATCGTTGGTTGGATATCATTTTTCATCTTGTTTACCACATTCTAGCGGCACAAAGTTTTAATGGAGAGCGAAAAATTGAGGGAGGGTTTCGACGATTTAGGGCCAAAAGTCGTACTCCATTTTTTTTTGTTAGTATAAAAGACATCGTATCAACAATTCCACGCGGTTGATTATTCGCGACGGTGGTCCAATCGTCCAAAAAAATTCCCAAACTCCCACATGGCAAATTGCAGGAGTTCAATGTGTTTTCATATTTTCTGTTTTTCAAAAATGGCAACAACTTTTAACTCTTCAAGTACCGGGGACTTTTGCCGAGGTCAAAGGACCATGTCTTTTATTAAGCACAAAAACGGTACGGATATTCGTAACAAATTTTCTTCTGCGTTATCAAAAAAAAAAAAAAACAACACTTCAAGGTACGTCTGTGAATTTTTACAGATTTTTTTAAACACATTAACTTGTTATTCGAATCGTTCGAAGGTTGCGTCTTGGTAAATTCTAGGTTCTCGTTAGACAAGACTCCGGTACGTGAAGCGTTAAAATTTACAGTTTACAATTTTAGAGGAAAGATAATTATTTACTGTGAATTTGACCCTTTCGTGCAGCAGGATGAATTCGACACCGAGGGAACTTAATCGTCTAGAAAATAACTCGAGCTTCAATTTTAATTACACCTCGGGCCGTATCGCCTTACCTGTGACGATACGGCCTACAGGACTTTTTTAAGCCGCATCCCACATTTTTATGGGCCCGTAAAAAAAATACAACATACGGACATCTATGAGTGAGTGTGTAGTCCAAAGACGGGATAGCTCCATACGTTCGATATCGACACCATGTATCTCTATTCGTAGACACGGGGGCATAATTGTCCACATGTATAGCATGAATATATTACAGATAACGTTTATTGCCCGAACCCAGTGTTTCCATTATACGAGGCGAAGCGTGGGGCATATGCCGCACATTCGCTTCGATAAAATCCGATCGGGAGACCATTCGTGCGTTGCGTAGTTTCGATGCATACCGACATTTTCAACATTCTGGCCTGGCGATACACGCGTAACGTACACGGGCTACAGGCGAAGCTCGCTGAATAATAAATCAGGATTTGCCGTAAGGGAAATCGGAGGGGGGAGGATATACTCTCGGATTTTAAGAGCCGATACTATATGCGCACGTAGATCGCGGGCTAATCGGACTACACCGATATTTCTGCTCTATATATACATACACATGTACACATGTATACATGTATCGATTGCTGGGAAGCAGAATGGCTTATCCTCGACCGTTTTACATGTTAAATGGCGTGTGTTACGCCCGTCCGCTTCTCATTAATCGACACATACACATATACCTGTATATAGACGAGCGGGGGAACGAGCGATAGGAAATGCCTCTCTAATCCACTTTGCCGAGGCTTTTATTATAATCTCTCAATTATCGTCATGCGTCGCCGTCCGTCGTTGCGGCTCGAATGAGGCTTCCCGATAAGACCGGGAAGCGAGCGTTGTTCTTCAATCCTTTCATCGATATCTCGCCGCTAACGTTACCGATTCGCGGGCGAGATTCCCCCGTGCGAATCGTGAAATTTCTGGCGAAGCCGCACCGAGAGACTCGGCGTGTATTCTCGCGGCCTATCGAGGCTAAATTTACGCGGTACTATGAATAGAAAAATAGAAAATAGGCTCGCGGAACCGTCGCTAGTAGGCCTGTCGGTCCCGCCGGGATCGACATCGGCGATATTAACTCCGAAATCGTGGTCGAATCGTTGATGTGTTTTTCCCCCGCCCATCCGACCGTTCATTCGGGTATCAAAACGGTGAGTGCGTGACCGAGAACCACAGGAGTCACGCACCGCGATGCTAACACGCGAAAATACTATCGGCTAACCGGAAATTGGACGTAGGTTTTTTTTTTCCAAGAAAAATTGTAACGGTGACTGTAGTGCGTCGAGGTAATCAGGGAAGGAAGTTGAGCCGCTCCTACTCACAGTTTCACGAACTCGATGTTTATGGGTCAGATAATAAACTGTATCAGTCGTGGCTTCGTGCGATCACTCTGAAGCGTTGTTGAACCTACGTCCTTGCGTCGATGCGTGACTTCGTGCCGCAGAGAACTCCGTGCGAGCTGCAGGAGCCGTAGGGTCAGGCGTATAATTATGTTTAAAAAAAAACGATATATCAGGAAGTTCGTACGTAAATTTTTGACCCCTCTGCCGATTTCGTAACTGTACCAGGAAGCGCTTCTCCCCGAAATTCCTGATTAATTCCGGTGATTAGATGCGACCGCGATAAGCCTGGATCATGTGATCCAGAGCCCAGTTTCGCAGGTGCTCACAGTTCGAGCCTCAGTTCCAACGTGGCTCGACTTCGAGCCCTTAGAGCGGCCCCGCTCACGGTGAACCTGACCGGCTCACGGTACGACTTTTATCGTGGAAAGCAAAAAGCTTAAGCGCCAGCTTCACCGTGCAACTGAACCGTCGATCCGATCCGATCGCCGGATAGCTGGTGTCGAGTGTCCGAAGCCCGGGGAACTCGGCTCTCTCGGAAAGCTCCTCGACCACTTCCGGTTCCGGATACCTCGAAGACGATAAAGTGCAACGAGTGCGAATTCGTCCCACGCCTCCCTTGTGAGAGTTAAACAGTAGTAAGGACCTTACAAAAAAAATTGCACGAACTAGCCAATAGCTTTGCCAGCCCTACCAATATTTTTATTTTATTTTTCATTTGCTTTTAGTAGAAAAACTCTATATTGCGCTTATTTACACTGTCGGTTATGTGTTATCAAATAAACAAATAGTAGAGTACAATAATAAATTCTTAATTCACATTCAGCTAATAACTTTACCAGTGCTACCAATATTTTTATTTTATTTTTATTTGCTTATAGTAGAAAAACTCTATATGGCGCTTATTTACACTGTCGGTTATGTTAGCTTATTAACATATCCGAGTAAACATAATCGATAATACTATCGGTTATGTTTAATCAAATAAACAAATAGTAGAGTACAATATTAAATCCTTAATTCACATTCTTAAGAAACTTATGATTAATAGTAAGCGCATACCTAGTGGTCGGTTGCTTTCATAAATTTGGCAGTGAGGATAAATTTGAGGAATGGAGCTCGGTTGCCGTGAGATTTTAGTTTCTCAATTATGGGAGATCTTTGTTCGGCGTATTTTGTGCCAAAGCATCAGCGATGCGCTATCAATAAATTATTTAAATCAAGAAAACATGCCGGGCCAAAAATCTTAATCACCAGAACTTTGAGCGAACTTAAAAAAAATTCGACAAGCATTTCGCCGCTGCAAAGGGCTCGGCAATCGCCTTAAGACCGCTGTTGAACAGGATGCCCGGAGTTGTATAAATATCCTTCACTCCTCAGTCGCAGACGATAGATACCCGAGAAGATTTACGGTTGATCCATCGATCAGTTACTTGCTCGGTCTCTCGAGATGCGAATACACGCACATCCATATATATTTATATATGTGTACATTAAACACGCGTCATCAACCCTTCGAATCTCGTCGCGTTATCCTCGAGAGTTACAAATTACAATCGATCAGTCGTTCCTAACTCATCGGTTCTACGCAGACTGGTTAGTTGCGTACGAATTGCGATCGATCGGTCCATCGATCTGTCCCCCCCTCCCCCCTCTCCTTCGCGAACATCACCTGAGCTCGAGAGACACATACGAATTGCATATGTATATATATATATATATATATACATACATGCACATAAATATTTTGTACTGGCGGCTCTGCGTGTACCCTTCGCGTTCGCCGATAGGCGATCGATCGACGCATTTATACTGCACAGCACGCTCATCGCGCAAAACGGTCCCCGGGGCGTTCGTGTACCTACGTAAGAAAGCCGAGCGAACGAGACGATGAGAAAACGAACGAGCGAGTAAGATGGGAAATTAAGAGGATGACGAGGATGGGGGGGGGGGGGAGAAAAGGGGGATGGCCGAGTCTCTGGGCGGCTGTGCCGAACGATACGGGAGAGTTCCCGAGCGCATAGTCTCTCGATTACAAGGCACGTACGGAACCGCACTGGCTCCCATCGCTCCGCTTCTCTCGCCGCTGTTGCGGTTCTCCGGCCGGCATCGATGCCCGATGCTGTCTGTCTCCCGTCCTACGAGGCCACCAACTTCGACAGCCGTCCTTACCCCCCCTCCTGCCCCGTGCACATAGGGGTTTACGTACGACGATAAACCCGACAGTGATTGCCTTTTTGAGAAAAATCACGGAACCGCGTGCACAGAAACGACCAACGTTGATTTGCTAAAGTATTGAGTTAAATCTTTTCTCAAGGCCGGAGCAGCTCCCGGTCTCGAAGCTGAATTCCACAAACAACTTGGCAGTATATTATTATTATTATTATTATTATTATTATTATTATTATTATTATTATTCATAGGGATTTACAAGCTATTACGTAGTGGCTAGGTTCTTACTTATATGTCTAGGCAACGGTAAAGCGGTGCGGTTCCCGTGCCGATTTCGTATTCCGCGCGCCGATGGAAGTTCCGCGAAACGAGAACGGAATTGGCGCAACGATGCGTGAATCTGTACGTGAACGTGTTTCGTGAATCCCTCTCCGGGTGATCGTTCTCTCCCCCGTGCCAATTGCCAAATCGAAAGCGGTAAATCCTCTTCAGCGGCAACACATTATGGGCTATATATATATATATATATACATATAAAAATCGATATAACACTACTTATATGAAAATTCATTCATTAATATTCGAGCTAAGGTCGTTCTCGCCCAGAGGGTTCGTCGACTGTCGTGGGATAATTGCCCGGCACGGCATTGTGGATCGGAGAGCCGAAGGATGCGCGCTCGCCTATATACGCAGAAACGACAAATCGAATTTAATTGAATCGAACGCGAGGACGGAGAAGCCGCGGTATCCGCGAGGCGAGAGGGAGAGGCGATGTAACTACTCCGTTCGGAGTCTCCGTCGGCGCTGCGGAATATTCGTTTTTTCATCGGCAAGATCGCCGAGACGTGAAACGACGCGACAAGGGCCGATGAGAGACGCTTCGCGAGAACTGGTCCCTCGGTCCGGAGATACCATATACATCTAATGGATGCTGCCAGTCAGAGAAGCGAGACGAGACGACCTTAGCGTCGTCGCCGTCGTCGTCGTTGTCGCACACGCAGAGCCGGATATACCAGCTCTACACGGTACTACACGCCGGGTTCAGTAGCCCTCTTTGCGATATACCGATGCGCCAACCTTCCGTAGCCGATCCCACTCCGTCGCCTCCGTGTACTTCGCTGTGTCGTTGCGTCCGCTCCGAGGGTCGAGACCGTGACAAAACCGTGAACGCAGTGTCGATCCTATCTCCGAACAGGGAGCCGCAAAAAAGAAGTCTCGATGAGGACGAGGAGACGACGCGATGCCGAGTGACTCCCGGTTCCCTACGACGAGAGAAAAGCCGGCAATGTCGAGGACGTCGCGTTTGTGGCGACGACGCGAGATACGCGAGTTTCCATCGAGTTTTGGATAACAATGGTAAGGTTTTTTTTTGGCACATCATCCGGAAAACGTTCAAAAACATCACGCCAGCACTTTTCGGGAGACTCTACAAGACTTACGTAAGGCCGAGTCTCGAATATGCGAACGTCGTCTGGTCGCCATATTTTAGAGGCGACATCGAACTCCTGGAGAAAGCCCAACAGAAGGCAACCAAGCTACCACGGGAGCTGCGAGAACTACCCTACGAGGAGAGACTAGCTCGACTGAAATTACCTACGCTGGAGGACAGAAGGATGAGGGGAGATCTCGTCGAGACGTTCGAAATACTGAACGGGCATTATGCAATCGACGGTCTCGAAATCTTCCAAATGGCGAGAAACCTGCACCTGAGAGGACACAGCGCCAAATTGGAGAAGAGTCAATTTAGGAAAAACCCATGGAAATATACCTTGTCCATTAGAGTAGTGGACGCATGGAATGCTCTACCACCGGAGGTTGTTGCAGCTGAAACAGTGAACCAGTTAAAGGTAGTACTTGCACAATGACTGACGCCGCCTAAGTTCGAGAGAAAAAAGACAAAGGTTACAAACACTTTCTCGATGAGAAAAAAATCTGAAAAAATTCTATCATATAAAAGGTGCTGAAAAGATTGTTTCTGCATAATAATAATTTCAGAATGTTCATAACAAATT
>JAPYZD010000212.1:0-45889 GCA_030522725.1 Ichneumoninae sp. B BG-2022a | reverse complement strand
AAAATCATTAAGGTCACAATATTTTATAATTTTAATAACACTATCAGCAGTCAAGATTTTCCAGCTCGTCTCCGAGGCCAGTACTAGTGCATTCATAAACATGGCCGATAGACTAAAATATCCAATACACGAACGTGCAATATGAAATGTGATGAAAATCATTAAGGTCACAATATTTTATAATTCTAATAATATTATCAGCAGTCAAGATTCTCCAGCTCGTCTCCGTGGCCAGTACTCATTCACCATTTATATGATCTACATTAGAGCTTGGAAAAGATCTGGTGCATTTCATAAAACATGGCCGATAGAATCAAGAATCTTAATCAATATAATGTTTGAAGTACGATAACACAAAGCACAAAAGACGTGTAAACATCAAGACTATTATTGTATCATTGTTGTGCATTATTTCTTTTTTAAAATTAGGGAGACAAATAAGAAACAGCAAAACAAATCAACGAACAACAAAGCAAACAGATCGAGACCTATATAAAAGGTCGAACCAGTTATCCTTGAAAATATTGAGAAATAGGGCTTGAAAATCACTTTACTTGTGCCACAGACACACACGAAAAGATGAATCATTTAAATACTAACAACTTCCTTGATCATATTCATGAGCTTGTTGTCTGCTTTTTGTCCCACATACAATGCTCGATAGTGCTGGAATTTGATGATTTACTCGAATGTTTATGAAAATTGATGTTTTCTTGAATTTCCCAGAAAGTCTTGAAAATTTACATAAAAGTCGCAGGTTTGAGACCTAACCTATTTTTGATGCATAATGTAAGCTTCGCTCGAGGACGCCGGGGAATAAAACAAACTCAAATCTCCGTTCCACTCTTCGTTTCATCGTCTAGCTCTTGCATTGTCAATCTGAAGATTGGCCTATACTTGAATGACGAAAAAAGAATAATCCATTACTCCCAATACAATTCATTTAGCAAAAGACACGATGCGCGGGATTCATTTAAGAGAAATTATTGGTCTGTCGTTATGAGGAATCCGAAAGATAACCAAGGGGATTTGAACAATAATCTACGAATAGCATCGAGTAAGACGATACTCAGCTGTTTGTGAATCCAAAAAAAAGGTATCCGAATTATATGTTTTCTTAGCCGATTTTTCAATCCTAACCTGCAGGACTCGGAACTCAGTATGCTAAGCAGCTTTTGATATTTTCTTCTCTCAAAAATATAAGGAAGAAGAGACAGCCGTATCATGGGTGGTTATCAGCTCAAGGCGAGACACATGCCATGTTGACCGCAGCTATTACAGACAAAGTGCCCTCTTCAAAGTACCTCACAATATTATCAGAAGATATGATATATTTGAATTCAGCTTTGCGTCCGAATCTATTCTTCTGGAGAAAAGTTCAACAGTTGCGCTCTGAGTAAGGCATTATCGCGAATCAGTTTTATCACAGAATACAAAAGTTTATCGATCAAAATTATACTAACGCCGGCGTTAATCTAATTGGTTCAGCCATGAACGGCACCTGGTGAGCTTGAAAGCAATAAGCAGCTTCCATTTTTATTAAATATACGCTTACATTTTATTAGCAGTTCAGCATCCGACGTAGACATTTGTTTGACAATGAATGAAGCAATAAACCCCTTAGTTATCCTTCGTCAGCTAAGAAAGTATTTGCTGAGGCAACCGAGTTTTGTTGACGGATCTTCTTCTGTAGTTTGTCACATCATAGATGCTAGAGTCCCCATATTAAAATTAGTCAGAAGAACATCTAATAAAGACATTTGCGATATTTCTGTCAATAGTGCTGCAGCACTCAGTAATTCAGCGCTAGTTAAGCTGTTTGTGAAACTTGATTGGCGTGTGCGAGTCTTAGCTCGAATATTGAAAGAGTGGGCAACTCAAAGGCATATCAATAACAGGTAATAACGACAGAGTCTATTCGCTTATTATGACTCATGATTATAAAGCTTTTTTTTATTTTTCTAAGAACATCAGGAACATTGTCGACTTACGCAATCTATTTAATGCTATTCTTTTTTCTGCAAACTCGGCGGCCTAGGATTCTACCTTTATTTCAGTAAGTGCGTGATTACCTGATAGCTTTAACACAATACTCTATGGGAGCGACTTTTTCTGCAGAGATCTTGAATGGACACCAGAAAATATATCGAAACTGGACTTTCCTCCTGACGTAGCTCCGCTTCTTGCTAGGGATGGATGTAGAGTACCGTTTTTGGTCGATTCTGAGTGAGAGAGAATGTCAACTAACGTCAGTCAGATTAATAAAGAGAAAAATTTTGTCAAATGATTTAAATCAAGAATCTCTGGGTAAATTGTTGCATGACTTTTTTTGTATTTGGGGTTCGGACGAGATGAATTTTGGGACGTCTATTGATCTTCGAAAAGGTGTATGTAGTAAAGTTTCCAGAGATGCGCAACATAATAATCATCTTGAGCTTATATGTCCAATCTCTGAGGAATGTGTAAACGAGTTCAGTCACATGTGCTGGCAGAAAATTTCTAAGGAGCTCGTAAGAGCCCGTAAAATGATTAAAGAGGTACGATTTAGCTGACTATTACTTGACTTTTCATTATCTTAGAGTCGCTCATTACGAGAAATATGTACCCATAAGCACGTCAATGCCAATACGCTACAATACTTCGCAGTATTGAACAAATTTATCAAAGAACTAAAGGAAACTAGAAAACGAAAGTAGTGTTTTTATGCAATCACTTGGGAGTCTCTTTTGAAGTAGTGAATGACCCATTTTAGATTTTTAGGGACGCGTCTACGCTGCCGCCGCCTATCAGATAATCGGGCAAGAAGATCTGTGTATGTCAAAACTTGAACTTTGTTCGCATCATCCGCGTCAGGCGGGATGACTTTCAAAACACACACGCCTTAACTGTGAATGAGAATAAGGCCGCTTATTTTATTTTTTGGTTGCAAAAATTGCAAAGTTTATTTTCCAAAGCATGTTACTGAGTAAAAAAATGTTTTATGCCGTAATTGAAGCCCTGGCAATTTTTTTCATCACATACATATGGCCGTTTTGTTTTGTATCCGCAGATTTCACATTCACGACTAGTATGAGTGCTGAAACCAGAATCAAAGATGACGTTGTGATGAGACCTCGAACAGTATTGCTTGTAGCAGGAAGCGGGTTTTTAGTCGTTCTGGTTACAGGCGCTGCAGTAACAGCGGCCGTGCTTCGATACGTGCCTAAACCTCAGTACATATCTGGCAGATTTGAGGATCAAATTTCTGAAGGATTTTAAGAGGAAGCAATATTTACAATTAAGTGATTCTTTCAACCATCAGTGAGAATTATATTACATGTAATAATAATTCTCTAACGTCATTTCGTTTGCGTCGGTTCTAAGACTTAAGTGGACATCAATTTGTTTTTTACACAAGACCCAGACTGAATTTGTCCGCGAAATTGACCATGAGAAAAAGATCTACTATTTGATGAATCGCCTTGCCTCAGCTAATTTTTTTAAAACCCTGTGACTAATCTTTAATCTTTTAAATCGCGAGACTGTCCAAAAAATAAGATCCTGTCTTAATGCGTACTGATATAGCCAATCTGTGTCATTTACCTCTTATTTTAAGAGCAAGCGTCGCAATGTTCTACTTTACTCTGCACAAATATTTAGATAGTTTTGGAGAAACCGCTTAAGCCGATTCTTTTCAATATAGTCAGTTCATATCTTTCCTCAATCCAGGTCGACGTCTTTTTTGTAAATATTCTCGTGAACCTCTTGAATGTTGCGTTGCACCAAAGTGGGCTCTATCATCTGCTGAGGGCTTAGACAACAATATATTAGATTTCCTACGCGTCGTCCCAGGGCTTAGATTTAAAGCACGACTGATCGAATGTGCAATGTGGACATAGATGGCAAAGACAAAACATGAAAGCAAAGGAGTCGCAACCAATGTACTGATACTGACGAAGCAGATTGCTGATAACCAGGGATTTGCTCTCATAAATCGCCTAAATCCCAGTAGCTGAGGCTCAAAGATTAAAGCGGCTTTTTGGACTGGAACGGCTGGAGACATTTCTATGCGAGCTAGATAAACGGGAAGCTTCGTTGAAATATGTATTGACTCTGCGAGCGGGATTTTCCGGTCATCTGAAATTTTAATCGTAGTGCCCCACATATGTTGCAAGGATTCGAGAGCCCGTCGAAAAAGACTCCGAGCAGCGAATTGATTTAAAATGAAAGGACGTGAACTATAGACTTCTCTTGAGCAATTAATATTGAAGAGTTCGAGAGAATACATAATAACAGAAGCTGTCGGTTCAACTGAAAAATGCTGGCCTTCTTCGCTTGGTGCTGAGTAATACAAGTTTGCACCTCTATAAAATGAATCCTTTGAATGCGGATAGTAGACTATGAAGCCATCCCGTGTTTCCATCGACGACATTGGCGGCACTGTTCGCACGTATCTCGGCATGATCCGTGATTGTAGTTGTTGTCGAACAAGTTCCAATTCAAGATATATATCGTAGTGAAAACCCAATGGCAAAATTGACATTCTGAGTGCGTCGGCGTCCACTGCTTCGAGAACTACTTGAGCCTCAATTTCTCTTCCCTCTGTCTTGAGTTTATGATAATACAGACATCGTTCACGCTCTGTAATTCCCGAAATTTTGTTTCTCCTATCCCAAGTCCTATTATCAAAGGTCACAAATGCAACAGCTACATTGGAAAGTACTTGCTGAGGTTTTTTTTTTTTCTTGTTACAGCGTCTTTGATGACTATGGTCAGATCTCTGAATGAAATTATCAGGTGTCCTTCCATCATGATCATAAGACGCCTCTGCGTTCGGCATGGTCTAACATATTACTATAAGAGGAAACTCACTGCATCTTCTTCTTGACGCGTTTCCCAAGGACGTCTTCTGCAGCATGAAAAGGCTACAGATATGAATTCAATCATGGCTATGTTTTAATAAACTATCTCATCTTACGTATTGTATCTTCATAATAGTTACGACATGAACAAACATTAGAGTGACGTGTTGTGGAATGATCCCTTGCACCACTATCGCTTAATTTAGCAGCCTCCGATATTGTCACAAACGAAAATGATGACGATTGAGATTTTGCATCATTCGATGCTGCTGACTGCGCAGTTTCCATATCTTTCGATGATATTGGATAGAAACATTTCGGAATAGGTGTAGTGTATATTGTGTTTTCTTGGGACTTCTCTGCAGACGGAAAGTCTGTCGATATTTCCTCTCCAAACACTGTTTTATGTCTATGATTTTCCCCGGCATCACATCTATGATCCGTCAAATGCAAGTTCGCGGAAGTAGTAAATGGAACGAAGGGTTGTTTTAGCATTAGAGCACTAGGTTGATGATTAAAGTAAACAGGAAAAGAAATTATCTCTTGAGGAATGAAAGAACGGTAGGCCAGGATGAAAAGTATAATGAATGCGATGCAACAACCCAAAAATACGAGATAAGATAGTACCAAACAAGGTATGACCCAGAGAAACCAAAGAAGGGTTATATTCACTGAAGTTGATAATACGGTGTCAATTGCTGTCAATACAAAAAGAACCATGCTGTTGGGAACTGATCGTCGTGCACGAGGACATTTCTTTTCTATAAGGTCTAGCCACAGCTGTCTGAACCCTTCTCCTGGAGACCCGAAAAAACCAGCCAGTTTCCGACGTCTACCGCTTTTTCCATCCAAGTTGTCAGCTCCTGACAATTCGGTCGAAATAGGGGATGAACTTGCTACAGCCTGAAAAGTTGTTAGACTACTTCTTGCACGGCCTAATCTATGCGCTTTCTCCGCACCTTGCTGACGTTGAAGCAATGCGTTCCATGATGGTCTATGATATGTTTTATCGGCAAACAGCGGAGTGGGGGGGGATGATATAGCACGAGGAGAAACAAGCGATGATGAGGTTTTTGAGCCTTTAACTGAAACGGGAGAATTATACAACGATTTGGCGTCTGCCATTGTTCGACCTTTGAATGATTGCTTCTGTGCCAGTCTGAGGGCATCTGTAATCGATCGAATATTGAATCGTTCCTCCATTAAGATCTCTTCAAATTCTTGTAATGATGAAGTCTCAGTTGAATCTCTACTTGACTTGGTAGAAAGTGGAGTGCCCCAATTGGCTGAGTGTGTATCAGCCATGATCTGAGCCTCAGGTGATGAGAATGCGAATGAACTAGAGCGCGAGGAGAAGAATCTTTCTGCCTTTACATGGTAATTATCTTCAGATTCTGCGGACTGATCAGCAACTATCTGCTCATCAATAGACTGCGGCATCAATATTGGGAAAAAATCAAAATTATGTGTCGCAATACATTATGCGGTTGCACTGTAGCATAACAGCAAGCGAGATACCATCAGTTTTGAATGCTTTGGAGTATGTTTATAAAAAACCTATTCACAGACGACCTATTTACAGACGACCATGCCTGATATAACATCTTCATCTCCAAAACGGGTCATCGAAAATGGAGCCGGTTTATCGTGGCTTGTACAACGCAATTCCGTGACTGTCAGAGTACCTGCTACTGCTGCGAATTTAGGACCCGGTTTTGACTCAATCGGAATGGCACTGGATATATGGAATGAACTAACAGTCGAAATCTCTGATAGGCAGCACATAGAAGTTATAGGAGAAGGCGCGAAAGAATTACCTCGTAATAACTCCAACCTTGTTGTTGTTGGAGTTAAGGCAGCATTCAAAATTGGTGAACGTATAACTGCAGCAAAGAGTTTAGTTGGTAAACAGTTGATCGATGAAGCTTGCAAACCGCTCTATACTCAAGATTATGTTGAAGTTGAACTTCCGCCATTTAGATATACATGTATCAACCGAATACCTTTTGCTCGGGGTCTGGGAAGCAGCTCCGCCGCTGTTGTGTCAGGACTGGTTGCAGGATTGATCATTTTGGGAATTGAGCTTCCCACTACCGAACAGGAAGCTCTTCTAAACATTGCATGTGCTATTGAAGGTCATCCTGACAATGTTGCTCCAGCTGTGTACGGAGGAATTCAAATTGGAATAAAATTCTCAACCAGTGGCCCAGTTCCATCAATTGACGAAAAAGATATTTCGCGCTGGATAACAAGCCACGTAGCAGTGCCAACAGGGCTGCAGTGCGTCTTATTTTTACCGGATAAGGTTACAGAAACAAGTACGGCTCGAGCAATTTTACCTACAACCGTTACACGAGAGGATGCTATTTTCAACTTATCGCGATCAGCGTTTCTTGTGAACGCGCTTTCATCTGGGAGATTCCAGAAATTACATGTGGCCATGGAAGATAGACTACATCAACCTTATAGAGCTACTGCACAAGCATCACATCTCTATCCATTAATCGAGGCAGCTGTCGGGGCGGGAGCTCATTGCGCATGCCTTTCAGGAGCTGGACCTGCAGTACTGGCACTTACGAGCGGAGCAAAAGGTAATTTTCCGCAAGAAAGCACTTTATTTTCGTCATCAGGTGATATTTTTACACAACGACAAGGTGAACGAATGGACATTGCAGTAGCAGACGCAATGTTACAAGCAGCGGAAGCAGTGGGAATATCAGGTCGCATTTTCATCACCCACCCCACACAGAAAGGCGCTCACGTTACCAGTGCTGATCCTCCATTTTCAGAAGGCGCAGTGTGTATGTTTGGCGGTGGGCGACACATATAATTTTTCCATAAGCTTTCTGTAGCCAGTAACTTTTTTCAAGAATAGTCATTTACGAATAGACACATCGAAGCACAAATGTAAACTCCCGATGAGTACTCTCAGAGACCATAGTTTTGCCATTGATGGCAAGGAAATATCAAATGACGAAGCTGGAACTACAAATGAGACGGTAAGGCTGCAATCAAACAAAAAAGTTTATTTAGGCGATCAGATTACATAATGAAAGCGACATATCATATCGGGACAACCATAAAAAATCATTGAATAATTCTCAATTTTCAGCCGAATTGATTCACGCGAAACATCAGAGTATGTCATCGTCATTCAAAACTGAAGTAAGAGTTATTTATTTTACCAATGAGACAGACCTATGCTGAAAGTTTTATTGACGAAGAAAATCACATTGACTCCTTCTCAGTCAAATCACATAAAGCTGTTGACCAGTCTTCTATTAAAAAGACGGAGCTGAACGAAATCCATGTTACGAACTCTGAAAAAAGTAAGAGAAATTTAGATAAAACATTATAAGCTTCAGCTCTGCGAGAGTTTTCAAGTGAAACAAAGGCAGCGAAATTCTATGAAAAAAGTACGGCGATTGTTTTCGATAAAATCAAGACGTATGAATCACAAGGTTTTTCTCCAAAAAGCACCGCGTCTCTGCATAACAAGAATTCTACAATTCAGGCTTGTCCTCAGGACATAAGAGTTCTTTGCAGATTAATAGCTGCTCACCAGAAAAATCCTACCTCAGGTTCAACTGTAACTTTTTCTGTTGATGGTATAACATTTTGCTTCCGAATAAGATTGAATATCGATATAGGAAAAAATGTGCGCTGTTTGGTCTTTGAGCAAAGAGGCAATAAACCATCAGATGGTTCCACCAGCAAGAAGTTAATATCAGATATGATATTTGCGTTCAATTGGTTCAGTCCTGCAGGCATTTGGGATTATCTGTCGTTGGGCGTTAAACTTCTTATGAATCCAGGTCATATCGAATCGGACTATCGCATGTGCAGCAACATTGCAATGTCTCATGCCAATCAATTTTTCCAACACTCAGATATGAGAGAATTGCTGTACGAATTAGAAGCCGGGAACATTCCCAAAGATATCCCATATGCTCCTTGTCTAATCACAAAAATGGCTGCCAATGTTGGATGCTTCTCACCACAATCGTTAATGGCGAATCGTATTTCAGACTCGGAAGTCAGAATGTCTCATATCAGAAAAATAACGCTGACGGGTTTTTCCATGGGAGGCAGTACAGCTCATGCATTTGCAGTATTACTCAAAGAAAATAAAAAGATATCTCAAGAAATTCGATGTGTGAGTTTCGGATCACCCCGACCAGGAAACGAGCGTTTGACCAAATGGTTTAATGAAACACTTACACATGATTCTATGAACATTATACTTGCAACTCGTGATGAAGAGATGCTTAAAGATGTTGCTTCTAAGCAAGAGAATCAGTCATCGTCGTTCTTACCACACATGTGCTCATCAGATTGGGAAGTGCCGACTAAGATCAAAGTGGCTCTAGTTTATGACCCAGTCACAAAGTCACCATCTTGCAGCGAGGGCTTTGACGTACATCCAAATTTGCACATAATGCTGCAAGGAGAAGGCGGGTATTTGCATAGAATAGACGAGTCGGAGCGAGAAAGATTGAAGCATGACGACTATATGCAATGCAAAAATCGTTCAGGTCCCTTTGCACTTTCGACAATTATTAACATCACCTTTACCGGGTCTCCATTCTCAGCCAAAATATCAAATGAACTTGACAAACTGCACTCTGTTCTCAAGTACTATGAAGCAATGTGTGGTTTAAGTTGAATGCTAAATTTTAGCTGAACTGGAGACCTGCAGGTACATGACCTGTTTAGGGACAAACTTCAACGTAAAAATTTGAGGAAGCCAAGCAATTCTGGCAAATAGTATCAGATGGTGGAGGACGCACAACCCACTGCGCACAAAGCGCGCAAAACTGGTGGAAAGGTGAAGAAGAAACAAAAGGCAACAAAGAAGGCAGAGCGCCACAATCCTAAGGTACGTTTCACTCCGACATACAGAATGTATCGGATATGAATTATTTGAAAAACTTTTCTGGAAATAAAAATTGATGAGGCAGTATTTCAATTCGGGGAGTGGCAGTTGAAAATGGGGTTTAATTAGTCATTCAGGCTTTCACATTTTCCGGCGGGATCAACAGCGTTCAGAATCGTGCAAGACGAGCCCTCGATATTCAAACCAAACGCGAGAAAGCGCAGCTGCTTCCTGATAAGTCTACAAGTCCGGAAACTACGCCGCCTGTTGTTGTGGTAGTACAGGGCCCTGACGGTGTAGGAAAGAGCACTTTGATCAGATCTCTTGTTAAACATTACAGCAGACGGAATATCTCAAGTATAAAGGGGCCTATCACAGTAGTAAGCTCACTGAAAGCCTTCATACGCTCCGACATTTGAATCTCAAAAAATGTTTTGTTGCAGACCAGCGGAAAGCACAGACGACTTACTTTTGTAGAATGTCCAAATGATGTCTCAAGTATGCTCGACTATGCAAAAGTAGCGGATTTAGTTCTTTTAATGATTGATGGGTCATACGGGTAAAAGCTATAACGTTTTTCAGCTTATAAAGTTAAACTATGATGATATGAGACTCCATTTACTTCTTCAGATTCGAAATGGAAACATTTGAATTCTTAAACATTCTGCAGGTGCATGGTTTTCCTCGCATTTTGGGTAAAAACTGTTTTTTGCTGATAACACCAAATTAGGAGTTTTGACGCATCTGGATACATTCACGGAGAGTAAAGCATTGAAGTCCACAAAAAAGAAACTTAAAAGTCGATTTTGGGCTGAGCTTTATGAGGGAGCAAAACTTTTCTATCTCTCTGGACTTCAGCACACGCGATATAACAAAACAGAGGTGCGCTATATTTTATCAGTTTCAGTTCATTAGATTTCAAATTTATCAAGATTTATTTCTGTTCAAAAAGTACCTGTTCTATCATACAGATCGCAAAGACCTTACGTGTTAAGTCTCCGATATGAAGATCACAGCCCACATGACAGACCTGATGAAGCGTCCAGAAAAATACACTTCTATGGGTGCGCTTCTAATGAAATGCTCACACTCCTCCCAGATATGTTCAAGGCGCAACTATTAGACAAGGAGTGGCCATTCATATACCCGGAGCTGGAGACTTCGTAGCAGCAGAAGTTTCGAAGTACCCCGACCCGTGCTCTTTGCCGCATCGAGAGTAAGTTTACAGACGAAATATATCTCAAGCAAAAATTTTTCATTTTTATTGTTATTCTTGTTCTTGCTGACTCATAACGTTCTCAGAAGTGAAAACCTGAAAGATTCTAATAGAGCATTGCGAACCTTAAAAGATACTCAGAGATTAATTTATGCACCTGGTTGCGATATTGGTAGTGTGCAATATGAAGCAGATGCGGTATATATTCACTTACCTGAACATAAGGTCAGTGATAAGCATTAGACAATTATTTTGAAAACCTTTGATGCTGATGTATTAGGAAGGATTTACAAAAACTGAATATTTAGAGAAGGATAAAGATTTTTCAAGTGATGATGATATTAGCACCTCTGATGAGATTGAGACCAAGTATGTTGTGAAAAGCAATCCAAAAATAAGAGCACTTCGATATTATCTTACTTTCAGAAAACGGAAGATTTTACCGGAAGCAGTAAGGCTTGTTCGCGAGCTACAGGAAGCTTCTAATCCAATCACGTGTGGTGTTGAGTCACAGAAGCTACGACTTCTTAAAACATCAAAACATGATGCTCAAACAATAGACACTAGGAAAATTCGCAGACGCGCGCCGATAAATGGCGATTTAGAAGCCGCATTAGATATTAGAGATTCCAGTGAGATGAAGTTAAGCTCTCCTAAAATTAAGAATATCACGTTTAAATTAGAAAGTAACAGTGATGATAGTGGTAGCAGTGTTAAAGGAGACGCTTGTCCTATATCAAGAAACCCAACAGAGGCCAGCAGCGACAATGATGAAAACGAAGACAGTGAAGACGATTGTAACAACAAGGATAATCATGGCGACTATGAAGTCTTAAATGATTCAAGTTCAAACACTAGAGCTTTGCTTGGTCGTCGAAAGTTACTCAATTTAGATGACGTTAGAGGCAGATTCACAAAAGCGCGAACGTTGGAAGAATCAATCTATCATTTTGACCGGGGCCCACCGCCTGTAGTACATGCCTCAAAAACAAAATCCTTATTTGGTGATGTTCCAATCACTCAAATGGAAGTATCAATCAGTGAACTTGGTGACTCTCAGATTGGGCGTGAAAATGATGAAACAAGTTGCTATTCAGATCAGTGTTTCTACTCTCTCTTTGATGCTTCGGTCTCCACATTGCGCGAAGCTGAAAGGTTTTGGACCCCTATAATGACGAAGCAGCTAAAGGTAATTCTTGAGAAAGTAGGGGGGCAAGAGCATATACCTGCATTATCCAAACTCAATTTAGGCACATAAATTCATAACGGGTGGCTGGGAGAATTCTGAAGCTCCCCTTTCCTTAGAGCTCAAAAGCTTCGTTCCAAGTAGAGTTGAAACTGAAATTGTGCGTGAGCGTGAAGCTAATCAAAAACGTATTCTTGAGGAAAAAGCCAGTATCGAGGAGGCTCAGAGTTTTATCCGAGAAAGTGAATCAGGTCTTTTGATCGGAACTTATGTCAGAATTGTCGTTGAGGATATGCCCGCATCATGGTACAAAAGTGTTAAGGCTACTAGTCGAGTCATCATATTAGGTGGACTCTTACCAGGTGAAATGAATAAAAAAACCTTCATACAGTGTCGCATAAAACGTCATAGGTGAGAATTTATGACTCTCCTAACAAAGCTGCTGTTTCATATAGATGGGCTCCTAAGGTTCTAAAAAGTAATGATCCCGTTCTAGTATCTGTAGGATGGAGACGTCTTCAATCTTTGCCAATATACTCTTTAGAAGATCGAAATGATATGCGAGTTAGGATGTTGAAATACACTCCAGAACATCTTCATTGTCATGCAACCTTTTGTTCACCATCAACAGAGCCTGGAGCTGGGATACTAGCTATTCGTAATTGGTACGGCAAAATTACAAATTTCCGAATATCATTTACGGGTTTGGTGGCAGAGGTTTCCACCAATTTCAAAATTGTGAAAAAACTCAAATTGGTTGGAGAACCCACGAAGATTTTCAAAAATACCGCATTCATTCGTAATATGTTTACGAGCGATCTTGAAGTAGCAAAGTGTATAGGTGCGAAAATACAAACAGTTAGTGGAATACGCGGTCAAATCAAGAAAGCAAAAGGACAAGATGGAACTTTCAGGGCAACATTTGAGGATAAGATTCTTGGCTCTGACATTGTTTTGTGTAAGGCTTGGATAAAGGTATGGTATATTTATAGTTTCACTGTTTTCAGGTTGAACCCACAGAATTTTACAATCCTATGATTGATGTTCCAGAATGGCGACATTTAAGGACTATGTCAGAAATAAGAGCTGGTATGTCCTTTTTATGTATTCTATTGTTCCAGCCATGGCTATTCCTTACGCTCCATCTCATGAATATGGTGCCAAACCTGAACGTGTGACGAGAAAGTTCAATCCCTTGATAATACCTAAGAATCTGGAAAAAGATTTACCCTTCGCGACACGCCCAAAAGTAAGCCGATAATTTCATTTTCAAAAAATTTAGAACCTGACTAAAAAACAGCCTCTTACCTCTATTGAAGAAATTTCTGCGATAACATTGACAGACTATGAAAAGAGAGTTGCAACTCTCCTTAATCGACTTCAGTTCATATCAAAATCACGAGACCGGGAGAAAAAAACAGCATTTACGGCAAGAATAGATGAAAGAAAAAAAGTGAATGCGAAGGTGAGTGTACTTGCTCACCTATCGTCATCTAGATACAAGAGAAGCGCGAGCTATACACTAAAGAGACTCGAAAGAAGCGGCATATTAAAGAAGGGCTTGAAAAAGAGAAGAAACAGAAGAGACAACGTTTGAAAGAATAAGCTGTTATAAATAAATTTTTTTTATAGCGCAGCATTTCAGAATTTTTAGACTGGTGGATATTTGTTGCCGCAACGTCATTTGGGCGACCTGCATGCTAAAGCTTGTGGATTTAAATATACTGAGGTTCTATGCCATTGCCTGCAATTTTTTTTTTTAAATTTTTTGAAACAATTTTACATAACGACGGATTTGATAAGGTGGACTAGGAAAATTAAAGATGAGTCAGGAGTCACTCGATGAACTTTATGAGGAAACACTAAGCTGGAGAACACTTATCCAGTTTTTCAAAATATTGAAGCCTTCTATCGTCGAAACGGACGATGAGCTTCTCAAGGAAGAGATGTTTAAAGCTGATTTTTTTCATGACATCTTGGAGGCGATGGGCTTTAAAATACCGAGAGTGACACCAAACTCATTCGACAGCTATCTTAAAATTCTTCATGATGTCGTCGACTCACAATATAGTCAACTCATTGATGACTTCCAGGATGCCATGGGAAGAAATTCGAACGAAAGCATTCGTCTAGAATTTGGTAGAATGGTTGTTGCTCTTTCTATCAATTGTCCTAATTCACAATTCATTGTTGAACAGATAATGACTCAAATGGAAGAAGAAGCGCAAATTGAAATTCAACGTACAATTGAGCGATTCGTTATTCCTGCCAAAAGTCGCTCATCATCTGAGACAACCATTATCACGGATGATAAAATTGACGCACAGAGAAATGCACACAGGAAATATACTATTGTACCGAAGATACCTTTAGATCTCATCAGTCGATATAAATCAAATAAGTGGGAAGGTGAATTGTCCGGCTCGCCAATTAAGCCTTCAATTCAATCTGCGAAGGGTGAAGAGATTCAAAATTTGTGGAAGCAGAAATTCGATTCGCTGAAGATCGTGAGTAGAAATACCATTTATTTAGACAGGAATGTCGTGCTCTTGAGGAATCTCGTGATAATATTGCTTATGAGCTTGACAGAGTGAAAAAAGCTTATGAAGAAATGGATCATACTAATTCTTTACTCAAGGCAGAATTGAAGGTACAAGCGACACACACTCAGGTATGCCAAGCATTTGTTCACACTTTGCAGCGAAATGTTGGAAGTGTTGTCGACAATTTTGAGCGTGAAATTGCAAGTATGAAAAAGCTTAATGAAGATTTACAGAAGGAGCTAAAAGAACGCGAAAAAACCTTCGAATTGGATTTAATTCGGTAGAATAGTTGTCATGTCGATCTTTTTTAGGCTAAAAGACGAAAATCAACTTTTGAGTGCTGATGTAGACAAAATTCCTATATTAATGTCCTCAATCGAGAAATATCGTTTAAAAATTGAGGAGCTTTCAGAGAGCAAGGAAAAAGTTGAGATGCTGCAGCAAAAATTGCAGGTTAGTTTGGACAAAATTTTGTGTATTGTACTTTGTCATCTTGAGTATGCAGGAGTACATGGAAAAAACTTTAATTGCTGAAAAAGGTCGTAAGGAAGCGTTAGATATGTGCAAAATGTTTGACTCACATAAGACTCGATGTAACGAATTGGTAAGAACAAGATTATTCCCTTATTTTGAAGGAGAATGAATTAATAATTACTAGGAACGAAAGAGATGAGCTTTTTGCTCAAAATGTTCGTGCAAATGTTGAAGATGCAAGGTCTGATGCTGAAACAGAAAAGTTTCTTGCAGAAAGTTGCATGAAATCAAGGTTAATGCAATTGAGGAAAATTATACGTCGAAGTTCTCAGATGTTGGCCGAGAAAGTCAAGGTTCGTAAAAAAAAAAAAGTTTTCGGATATCCTCTAGGTCTAACAGATATTAATGCAAAAGAGCTAATTCATCTAGAGACAGAATTAGCTGCATCCAGAGGTGCTAAAATTGCATCGAAAGAAAAGGTGTGTTAAGAAATTGACTGATATCATCGATTAGGAAATCGTTTCCGAAAAATCATTGCTGGCTGAAAAGTCTAAGCTAGAAGACGAGGTGTCGGTGTTACGAGCAGTAGACAAGAGCAATGAAGGCATAACACCAAAAGTAATATGAGAAAGTCAGAAAAAATATTTCAGGTTGACAGCCATAATGTAATTGCCCTGTTAAAGGCGCAAATGCAGGCAGCAGACTTCAGAAATACGGTATTTTGACAATGTTTAAATCCAATCAGGCCCTCCAATCGCAACTTGAACAAGAACGCTCAAAAGCTGCCATGCAAGAAGACATCGTAAGATCTCGATTAGAAGGACAATATGAATCAGTAAGTGGTCAAACGTTAGACATATACAGGTCTTGAATACATTAAAAAGTCAATTGCAGCTGAGAGATCGTGACGCTAAGTTTTTACGTATGGCCAAGTATGTTAATGGTTAGTAATTATTTTTAAAAGACAACAACAAGATGCCATTCACCGAAGGGAGTTACGGGTTGCATCCTCTGCATTCCATGAACTCGTAATGCGATATCTTCAAGTGAAGTCGGCTAGAGAAGCAGAGGCTCGTGAAAATGAAGCAATAATGCTCAAGTAACAAATTGTTATAAATCACAGTTAGACCAGGCTGGAAAAACAGGGAATATCATCAAGTTCTATTGGAAATTCTTATTAAAATTTCCCGCTATAAAGTCACATTCTCGTATCTCTGTGGTGAGCGAAGTAGCTGTGGCGTGAACGAATCAAAGCATCTATCTGATGTTGTTATTGATTGTCGTTATCATTATCCAAGCTTTAACTTACTTGAGGTAGTGTAAGACCGCTAAAGCTTTGAATAATTTGAGATACGAAGATTGTATCCACTGCCGTTTCCCCATTAACCCACACCCTAGCTCAGAAATAAAATTATACAATAAAAATGATCTTATTTCCTCCACATACCTTCCGTTAGCACCTATAGCAATTTCAAATTTTGAGATTTGTCCTAATCTATCAAGGACGTAGCAATCATCAGCTTGCAGGCTGATTTTTTCAAAACGTTTTCTCTAATTTGAATCCTACCTTATGGCTGTAACTATTGGAACTTCAAATACATAGCCTTCTTTACGGCAAAGCTCTCCTAAGTAGTTTTCACCGGAAGACCATGCTTTTCGATCAGCAAGTGACTCGCATGTCAATTGACATCCACCTTCACTTAAATTAAAACTATGAAAAGATTGACCATTGAATCGCCCCTTATTTTTTTCCGCTTTCACGCCAGTCCAGCTGACACGAGCAACAATCACACTCCCAACCACAAGTTTTGGTCTATTAGTTTTTGTTGCATGATTGAAACCAACATTCGACAATTCGGCATCAAAAGTGCTATTTATATCGACCTTAGTAGATTAATATCCTAATTCGAAATAAACTTACTCGATAATTTTCAGCGAACGAATGTGTGATAATACCAACAACCATGTCATCATAACGTGGGACATACTGCCAAAGAAATTAGGCATAAAATAAATACCAATTTCGTCACGGAGAAAATTGCGCTCCCGAACGGATATATGGGCACCGTGGTCAAACTCCCGGCTATTGGCGCCACGTCGTCTTGACAGTATGCAATCACATGTTGCGCTCACCTGATTGAGTGTCACCAGGCAGCACAACAGTTGACATATTAGCTGTGTTCCTAATGCCTGTAAATAAAAAATTGTAGTTGCGCTACATGTTATTCAACAGAAAAAGTCAATTACTAGATTTCAATTTTTGTCTATACTGGTGATCTAAAATTGTTGTTAGCCTGCTGTAGAGGCGAGCCATATGATCCTGAGCAGCATTTGTGGAAGTCATATCCATAGAATTTAAAATCTAGAGAACAGTAAAGTTACCTTAATCGTTTCAACATACTTGCTGAACATTTGAAGTAAGAATCTCTTTTGGAAATAATAAAGCAACCTCTCGAATCCATACTTGACGATATTGTGTTTCGATATTTGCAAGAAATGCACCAGAACTTGTAATGTATGATTGGAGCTAAATGCACTTACATGAGACGGGGGTCTAGAAATCTTATAACAAGTTCTCTCGCTTGAGTAGGGGTTAGTTTATTGAGCACTTGACGTATTGCTGAATCGCCTTATTCACAGGATAATCACTCACCAACTCGTACTGTGCAACGTTGTATTTGATGCAACTTTAACAATGATTGTATATCATCTGAGTTTTTCGACAGAGCCTCTAAAAGTAATCTGCTAGGTTCAAATGAAAAGCAGAGGCTTACTTGTACAATTGATCTGGATGTTTAACGACCTCGGCTTCACATAACATTAACCTATATTTCGCTGAAAGTAATTTCAAACGTTTGACTTTGTGTTCGAGTTTCTCTGAAGGTTCCGTACACATTGTAGATGCTGTAGACGAACAGAATTCTTCACTTGGATGTCGTCGCTTTTCACGATGAACCTCCTCATCGTCTGTATTAAGCGGCGCAGTCATAGCGACAAGCGCGCTGATCCTGCGGTGTTTGTTGGAACAGTTTTGTCGTACCACCATCTAAATGGTTATCTTTCAAAATTCATTGGGAAAATATAAATGATTATAAAGTCCAGAGTTTTCTGGAATCTCGAGCATTTGATTGTGAGAATAGGAGTCATGTTATTTGTTGGGTAGATATATTTGAAAAAATATAGTATTTAATTTTCTTGAAAGGTCAGTCGTATTAATGATGATGTGTTTCATTCTTGACTGAGAAATTCTTCGAATCTTGATCCAAAAAAAATTTAGTTCTCAAAAATCGTTAAGCTTTGGCTTATCTATATCCCAATTATTGAGAGACACTCTTTGCACCGGCAACCTGTACGTGATACCTAGTTGTTTGCATTGACGTGCTATAAGTTTTATTATTAGTGCCCGACTGTTCCATGTCGATTGCCACTGATGCCAGCTCTCAACGCATGTGATCCAATAAGTAAACTAAGAACGCTTAAAACATTGTAAGAATACATACTCGAACAAAATGACTTATCTCAACTTCAGTCATTATACAAGCAAAGGAACCCTTTATATAATTGCTGGTCGAATCAACAAAATGCTCAACTGCGTGATGTAAGGCCTGAATAACTACAGAAGCTCGAAATGATTTACCTCGTATTTTTCTGGCGGTGTGTCTTGAGCTACACGAAAAATAACTTCAATACCTGCATGCCGATTTCTGCTTTCGTTTACAATATTCATGCCATAGAGAACACTGTGATTCCAGAATACCTGTGACCAATTCGAAAATCGCGCATCTTACCGGACGACCAAGAACGTCCAGGAATTCGGTAAAGTATGTAGAGATCCTATTGACTACATGCATATCCTGGGCAACTCCAAGACGACATCGATCACCCACACTATATGGATTCAAAAAACAAACGAATAATACTGATTGTATGAATCCACTATACAAAAAACCTGAAGGAACAATCCTAAAATTATTTTTTGCAAGTTTTTGGAGGTTAATCGATCAATAAAACACCTTACTTAGAGCGACAGTTACAGAAGATAAAGCGGCAGCCCCAGATATGACAATTGTTTCGGCACTGACACCAAGAACAATCAGAAATACAAGCAGTGCTATGAATGATAGGAAAAAAGATAGCATCCGTTTAAAAACCTCGTGAATAGATTCTTGACTTTCGAGTAAAGAGATTAACTCTTTTCTATAAACATAAAGCTCAACAACCATGCGAGTGAATTCTTTCCGACCCACTTTGTCTCGTCCTGATCAATAGATTTTTTTTGAGTATCACTGATGATATTACCTCCTGGGTCAGCAATTTTCATAAATTCTTCTATCTGGTCTCCTAAAAAGAGCTCAAAAATCTCGCGGGAAAGAAAAGACCTCGGATCTTTAGATTCTACATTGACCTCACGGGTGAAATGTACCACGGGGCCAGTTGGAACCGGAAGGCTTCCAGGCTCTGCACCGTATATAGGATCTTTTTTATACTGTAAAGACGGCTTCTCGCCAGGTGCTTCTGAGTCACTGTCTGCAATACTTTCTGTTATCGGATCAATCTTATTTGTACTGGTTGGAGACAAATCCGTTTGTGGTTTAGAAATATTTATCTGATATTCAGGTAAACTTGCTAATGGAGCGATCAGAGAAGGGGCAGGGGGCTCTGCTGTATTACTTGTTTGCTTCTGAATGGGCGGACTTGACGTATCTTTTGTAATTATGACTTGTTGAGAATGAGATGGCGACAGTATAGGAGAGACATCTGGTGTGGTTTCGTGCTTTAATCGAGGAGAATGAGGCTCATTGATAGGTGAAGAAGGAGCCCCGGGGTGTGGTGAGCAGGGTTCACGCAATGACGAATGAGTTTCAAGATCTCCGGTTAATGGTGAATGAGATGCAGCTGGACTTGGGATATTTAAAGTTTCTTGGAATGCTGACTCTACTACATTTATAACTGACTGTTTCACATGTTGATCTATTTGTGCAGTAGTCAGGGGTTGTGCGCCTTTTTCATCTTCTATAGGGGCAAATAAATTGCGAAATTCAATCAATTCTTCAAACAAGTACTTTCCGGCAAGTCGAGCGATGCGCTTGGATAGTATCTCCACACGAATTCCTGAAATTTAAACCATTTATGAATCCAATACCTCGTACAAACAAAACAGCAGGCGACTCTTGCGACTGCTGCACCGCTAGCATATTTGTTAGTTGACTACTTTGCGTCAGGTGTATCTTTTCTGGGTGTATAAATGTTGGAAGATTTTTTCCGGTAAATTCAATGTGATAGGCTTGACGAACATTTTTTTTAGCGGAGCGTTGGTAAACTGTAGGCAAATGTAATACTGATTGCTTGACAGATTCTACAGACCCTGTCAATTTTTTTTCCTTTACTGCTGCTTCTACTGCTAAGAGATTCTCGACAACATCAGCCGCATCAGTGATCTTCAAGTCCTGACAAACTCATCAATAAGTCAGGACAAACAAATTTCATAACTTTCACAAAATTAACATTCAAATATCAACTTATTACCGTCATCACGTTCGCGTCTTCTGTGGGTGCCGTGGTGTCTTGCCTGGCGCCAATTTTATTTCCACTGGAGAGCAGCGTTGATTGTGTATTGAAGGGTGGGAAATCTTCTTCGAATGTGTCCAACGTAGATTTTCTCTCAAGCGCCATTTTTTCACGAGCAGGTGTCAATCTAATCCTGAATAAAGATAACTAACTTTCGAACAGTTGAAAAAATAATTCTCACCAGTTTGCATTTAGTTTTCTTAGGAGACTATATCTAGTCAGGTACTTCACAAGAATGGGGTTCACATTCATGAGAAATCCAACAAGAAAAAAAAACATCAGTATATTGAGAATGGCATCCTAAAGTTTTGTGATTATTTCAGCACTTTACCCGAGTCGCCCATATAATCAAAAAGATATGCGTTTGTTTGATGGTCATGAAATCAACTTCGTCTGAATTTACCGTAAAAGCCCTCATGCCCAAAATAGAAAGTTGTATTCTAAAAGAGGGTGGCGAGGTTGTTGTCGGCTGTAGTACTCTTAAAGCTGGAAGTTCGATTACTTGCTCGATAATAGCCTGTTCCCAGAAGACTTTGAGACAAATGGTGTAAGCTAAGTATATGACTGCGGGATCTAATACTGACAAGCAAGCGAAAACAAATGAAAATGAAGGCGTGTATATAAAAGGGTTAAATAAGAGAACCCAAACCAATCTTGCTGATAGGAAGATAAAAAGGATTCCGAGTGAAAGGCCAAGATAAATTCCGTAAAAAGATATCGAGGGCTTAACTCCTTGCGCAGCTTTTGTGAATATTGATATCAATGTGACAATACAAAGTGTTATATACATTAAAACTGGAGTTCGACTGGGAATGAACTCTGAATATATTTTTCCGAATACGGCCCAACATTTGTGCGAACTCTGCGTTGTCTGTGAAGACTCTTCACTCGTATAGTCACTACTACCTGCTTGTTGTGGAGAATTTTTTGCTGGGGACTTCTTTAAACCTCCAAACGCTCCTGAATGTTTCGAAATTAGACTTCCGGACCCTGGCGCTCGACCGGAAAGTCCTCCTATATTCGAAAGGGAGATAATTTCAGGAGAAGGCCTCCCGCTGTGACTCATAGCAGCGCCAAAGATGTCATTTGAGATTTTTAACTTGACGTCGGATGGAGATTCTCAAGCTTTAATTCGTCATGTACGCCAATTCATTTGTGGCGTTTTCGGAAAATTTATCAACAAATACTTTCTCAGATTGAAATCTTACTTAATATCTTATTGGGAGTTGGCGGCAGCGATTTGCCGAAAGTACCGGAAAGTTTCTCTGAAGTCTACGAAAATGAAGATGCTAAATTTAATATTCTTATTAAATTAATTGTAAGGGTTTTGGGTTTTAAGACTGTGTAAACAGATTTTGGATTATCTGCTTGAGTTTAGCATTGCATATAATGCATCCACTTGGCTTAAATATGTGAGAACCTCTTCGAAACATTACTTCCAAATGGCCTTCCCAGACGTGAAAATCTCAGACGGTAATAAGAATTAGAATTTTATAATTTTAGAAGACCATGTTCTAGTTCGCGATTCCGTTGCATTTCTTCTGATATATCATGTTGGTATGTATCAGAGAAAGAAGGTCATTTTTTTTTGTAGATGTGAACCACGATGCTGATTGTCCGCTCAAGCTGATAAAAAACATATCTTCTCTTGCCGATGCTTCGAAGAAATTTAGAAGTTTATTTTTTCGAGAGCTGCATAATCAGCTTACTATTCATGGAGTTTCTCGATCTGATGTTAAAACTTTTCAGAAGACTTTGAAACCTCTTCATGAGAAAACAAAGGGGGGCTTTCTAGAAATAGATTTAGGACAAAAGATACTTGAAATAGGGGACGTTGGAATAAAGAGAGATGAACTCAGTGGAAAAATAGTTGCACAACCTTTGACTCTGGTAGAAATTTCAGATATCACACCAAAAGAGAGTTGTGACCCGTTGAACTCGGACTCACAAGCAGCTCGCTTTGTTCTGAAAATCCTTTCAGAGCTTATCAACAACAGCATGATTGAGCGATGCGGTAAGTAGCGCAAATTATTCTAGTTGTTATCTCAGATCTTCATGGATGTGCGCCTGTAAAGCCTGCGAGCTCACCTGTGAACGAAAGTCCATCAAGGAACTCTGTAGGGTGTTGGCCCTCTGAAGTCACTGGATATTTCATACCTTGTCTACTCCGCCTCATGACAGTTTGGCAAGATGATTGCCGTGCAAGGGCTTTAGAGATTTTGCGCAAATTGTTACGACTAGCCAAAGTTGCGGGTGAGTCGCATTTTGAAATGCTCGATATAATCTCTGATGCTTTCCTTTTTCCTTCTTCTCTCATAGTATTTCAAGTACATTGTGTGACTGATGTACTATTCACATATGTAATGTATAAGATAATAATTTAACGCAATTCTTAGCCTTGACACAATTTGCTGTGCTGCTCACCACAAGTTTGCAAAATCATTTCCCAATACTCTCAATACTGGAGAATCTTGATGCGATTGACGCTTACTTTGATTCCTACGTGACATTATATATTAAGCTATATCCGGAAGCTTCAACTCCTGAATTGCAATTAGCGTAAGTCATAAGTTACTCAGTATTTTCTGTCTAATCAATTGATGTTGTAGAATTCAGTTCTTGATGCATCGAGCATTCGTATCCATTGAGGGTCATCCTAAAAGACTGATGCTCTATTTGAAAAATCTATGCCAACTTATCCATCATTGTGGATCATTTTCCAATTGTCATGCAGAGGTTAGCTTCAAAATGAATAATGCAAACATCGTTAGAAGTTAGTCAGCTTGGGCATTCAAGGTGTTGATTGCGAGACCTTGCAAGTAGTCTCAGTCTCATTGAAATTTTTAACGACAGTCGCTGAATGTCTATTCCCTGCATCTTTGAAACAGCACAAAATCTCCATTATGGCAGCGATCATACGCGTACAGAAGCGCATTAATATTTTCAAGGCACATAATGAGAAGGAATCAGTCGATGTAATGCAATCAGATGCACAATCTGAGTTTGATTCTTGCGCAAAAACCTCACCTGCAATGTCATTGTCACATGCAGCAACACTTGCAAATCTAATGAGGAGTTCAGCTACTGACGGATATGATTGTAGGTTCATTGTTTATGAAATTTTTCCAGGGAGCCTACCCCCTAAGACTTTGAAAAAGCTCACATCGAAAGAAGACTTGAATATCGCTTTAATTACATCAGTAAATAAACTTGAGAGTATTTTAAATAAACCGTTGACATTATTCTAATGAAGACTTCCAGTCACAGTGACAACGACATTTTTTTACACAATGCCTCTTCAACGCCTTATGTACCTTCACTTTCTGAGACTCGGAAAATTCCGTCATTATCATAATATTTCTGGTGCGGTACGTGAGAAATATGATCTCAGTCTCTGGTAGGATCACAGATTATTTGTAACAATAAATGAGCAAATTAATTTTCCGGTAATCCGTGTTGAAAATAAAAACCGGCAGCTAATTGGTGTTATGCCTCCAACAGAAGCAAGAAAACTGGCAAGTTTAAAGCAACTCGACTTGGTTCTAATAGATTCAAAAACAACTCCACCACTATGTCGTTTAGCAACGCTCAAGCAGATACTATCAGAACTTAAAGAAATTCACAAGCCACACTCAGCTTTCGATCCATCACGAAGGGCTGTTTTTGTTATCCTTTCGGGTGATGAAAAAGATTTTGAGCGGAAATTGGCTCGAGCAAGGAATTACTTGCGTGAAGGATCAATGGTTCGATTTATCAGCAAGAATTATATTTCATCAGCAACGATTCAGAAATTTTTATTGAGTGTGCAAGAATTATCAATAATTAAACCTTCACCATTAGTGCTAGCGGACAAAGACTTTTCTGACCCTCGAATTTATGATCTGTTCCCACTAGAGAGATAATTAATTTATCAAAATTTATCAAATTTTCTCTGCGCTCTAGCCATAGCTCAGTCTTGTAGGAGCTCTTTTTTTTCGCCATGCCTACTCTTTTGAGTATACTCGTTGTACAGAGTATTAAATTATTATTCTGAACAATTTTTGATGATATATTGCGTGCCTTTTCCATCTTATATAGCATTAGGAACATCTAATGGGGAGACTATGATTTTTCTGATCTTCAATAATGGAGGAGAACTTTTTGTACTCCTTAGAAGATGACAAAATAACAAATCGTAAAAATATACTTCTCCCAGAAATCGCTTCTAATACAAGTACATTTAATAATGAAAAATTAGAGGTCATTAAAGTTCCTTATGACTCTTATGGCAAAGAACTTCCACTACTTTTTCACCGTACTGCAACACTACTACAGTCTCGCGCTATAAGTCGTACAAATTCTGCTCCAAAAAAATTTGGGTCCTTTTCTAATAGTTGGATCTTGGAGGAAAGTGATGTCAAGCCCGTTGCAAGGTCAGTTGGACAGTTGTCACGAGTGAGTTCGCGTACTTCAAACGAGGAAGGTAGCATAAGATTAACAGCAGCTCAAGAGTCAACCTTGTCGCCTAAAAATTTCTTGCCTCCGCGATGTGATCAGACACTCACCTTCAAGAAGATCAATAACCAAAAGCTAACAACGTATGAAATTTTTTCCACCTTCGTTGTCGGTTTTCTCGACATAGTCTCAGTAGGACATCTAGCTTTGACTTGTAGAAAATTGTATTTAATCGCACAAGAAGAGTGCTGGATAAAGCAGAGCATCTGGCAAGGGAGCATGAATCCCCAAATCAGAGGCCGATTTTGGATCAATCTTTGTTCGGAAATTCAATCATTACAGAACACTATTGCGAAAGAAATCATATCACTTTTTCATACCAACAGATTCAGTGAAGAAATTAACCGAAGCATAATTCAGAATGATGACGCTCAATTGAAATGGGAAAATAGTCAACGAATGATTGTAGTCTTGAGAATGGGAGGGCACGTTCAATTTCGATGTTCCTTGGAGCGCATTGAAGAGCTGCGAGAAATTCTCAATGCGAGCATGTATGAACAAAGAAGTAGAAGAGATATATCATGTGCTTTACTGTGGCATGAACTGAACAAAAGCCAAATCTATTGCAAAGAAAGGCAATTTTTTGGGCGCCCTTCTGTAGTATTATCTGTACAATTAGTAAAGCCATGGACAGATCTAGTTCATCATGATGACACTGAACTTGGAACGTTCATTTTCAGTCTTTTAACTAATACTAGCTTTGTCGTTTTAAGCGAAGAAAAAGAAGATGAAATATATCGTGATGTGTCACGAACATTTCCTGATCTATCAGAGTAAGTTGCTTTTTCTTTGGAACAATTTTTAGATTCCGTGATGAAGATTGTTGTGGACAACAGTGGGTTTTTAGCATTCTCAAAGCATTAGGTACGCAAGCCTTTTTCCTCTGATTTATATCTTCAGCTTGCATTGAGCCTACTGTGGGATACTGCCAAGGGCTCAATTTCGTTGTCGCCGGTCTTCTATTGCAGTTGCGATGTCCTGTTGCCTCTTTTTGGCAATGTCTGAAAATTTTGAGGTCTTATCATTACAGAAATATCTTCAGTCCCCCTAGTCTGCCTCAAGTACCGCTGAGGTTATACCAATTCGGTGAAATAGTAAAGTGATTGCATGCATTCGTCATTCATCATGGCATTAGGTTAAGACTACCCTTACTAAGATCACAGTTGCAAAAATATGGACTTGATATCGATTTTTACACTCATCAGTGGCTTATGTCTCTGTTTGCGTATTTTGTCAATTCAGAAACTCTAGCTGCTATTTGGGACTTGTTTCTTGTATCAGGCTGGAAAGCACTTTTTAGGTAAGTTGAGTCGGTACAAATTTTCTTTAGTAACTTAGAAAAATAAGTTATCAGAGTCGGAATCGCAGTCTTGTCTGATTTACAAGATGAATTGATCGTAGCCAATGGCGAACAAATCATTCAAATTATCCAAGCAGCTAGACGTAAACTTGCATCTCAACAAAGAATTATGTCCAACCATCAAGGTGTGTGCTCACTGGCATGTTTTCAATGAAGTATATTAGTTTTAGTGAATAAAAGTTCGCTTTCTTATTATTGTAAAAAATTGGTTTCAACGGCTAATTCTATAAAGGTTCGGAATTCTGATTTACATGAGATTGAGAAGAGATTTTTGATTCAACGATTCCAGGTATAATCCCTTAATCCCATTTGAGTTCAGAGTTTTCTGCACCATATTGATCTTAAGTCATTTACGAAAGAATTGATAGTTCGTTATATAAAGCTACCAACTGTATCAGAATCTCAAATATTTTCTCACTCACCTATGACAAGTCCTTCCAAAAATGTCGGCATTCTTCAAAACTCAATTTCTCTAACTTTGGACTCTCACGTTGAATGTCAACGAAAATTAGAAGCCGATGGTAGAAACGCTTTTTCGGATCAGAGAAGCAGTTGCTCCACAAAGGAGCAAGAGTCTTCTTTTAGTGTTGAGCATTATTCAGATAGGAAACCCCCTAATTCAATCCCATACCAAAAAAACCTTACCTTCCATAGCACGCAATCCGTTCAAAGTCACCAAAAAGCTCCTCCCAATTCTTTACGTGGAAGCGCTGGCTCACCTGTTGCTCATGTTGTAGATCATAGCTCACCTATTCGGGGTATCATATACAGATTTGATAGACACAGCATAGAGGCTGCCCGACCTAGGCTTCAGGAATTAATTTTAAGCCTACAGGGCTCATGTGAGGCACCCTCAGAAACATTCGGAGATAAAAATGAATTGTCTAGCTCTGCTTATTCACCAACAGCACTTCTTGCCAAATTGCGATGGTTCAGATCAGGATCTTCGTTCGCTAAGGAAGAAAATGGAGATCGAAGGAAGTCTGACGGTGAGCCAATTTTGTTTGTATCTGCCGCATTTGCGAGTCAACCTGGATGTTTTCGTTTAGGAAAGCTCTACATTTCATTTCATTCAGTCCCCCACATTACGGAGAGGCCCAACGCAAAAAGCTTTGTGGCTGCTAAACGTAAAACTCTACACGTTCATCTTCGTGAACATCAGCACATGTCCCAGCAGAAGGATAAGGAAGAAATCACTGCACGAAAGAGATTCCATCCCGCATATCTTTCGCCCGTCATTGCAGCACCTACGCTTTTGTTCATCTCTCTCAGAGAAACAACTGCTAGAAATAAACCGCTTCGCGAAACGATCAATAACTATGACAAGAACACAGTGCAAGTTATGCAGAGCTTATTGCCGGAAGAAAAGTGGACTTTGTCGAAAGGCAATACGTCAGAAGAGAACCATTCTCAGGACTGCAACCTAAAAAGCCTTCTAACAACAAGTGTAGATGATGGCCGCTCCAAATCCTGTTGGTGGGAATGCCTCGGCTCGAATCAGCGTACTACAATTGCAAAAAGGGACGACGTCTTTTATCTTTCTCTTAAGCTGATAGTTCACTGTTTTATGAAATCTTATCAGCCATTTTATGCTGAACTTGGCAAGCCTTCTGCAATGAACGGAGGTAACTTTTTGTAAACATAGCTCATGTTAGAACAGGCTTTCTTGTTTTCAATTTAGAAGACGTTTTACGTTTGAAGTCGGATCAAGTTAGTAAAGAGAAGATTCTCTCGCAAGATAGCATAAAGTTGCGGGAGAAAACTGCAGCATGTAATACGAAAATTGCTGGCCTTGAAAGGTAACTTAGACTATCAACGATATATGAGCTTCACAGAGATGTTAAGG
The DNA here is from genome assembly GCA_030522725.1 of Ichneumoninae sp. B BG-2022a. Classification (NCBI taxonomy): domain Eukaryota; kingdom Metazoa; phylum Arthropoda; class Insecta; order Hymenoptera; family Ichneumonidae; species Ichneumoninae sp. B BG-2022a. The sequence goes on along the minus strand of JAPYZD010000212.1, from coordinate 17,485 downwards.
CACTAGAATTGCAAACAAAAGACATACAGATTGCTAGAAAAAAGTTTCTTGAGAAAAAGGCGCAAGCAGTAAGTAGCATGTGTAATCTCGCCATTACATTCTTCGAAACTAGACGAAGCTATTAAATGACATAGTCTCTCGAATCTCTGATAACAACGGGGGCGTCATTCCGGAGAATTTTATGACGATAATCAACCTACCGCCACCAGCAGAATGTATTCCGTCAGAACAATATTTGGAAGGCCCACAAAATAAACCCATTCCGGACAAAAATCAATCGAGTATAGAAATGGGACTGTCTGATAAGACTTTGTCGCAGAGTTGCACAATGAAGTCGATGGCACAAAACGTTGCTAGTATCCCACTTTCGTCCGACTCTGGTCAAGGCAATCTTTCTGAGAATTCAAGAGGTCCCGAATTTGTTTTCATGGAGCAAGCTCAAGAAACGGACTCACACTCATCTTGTGAAATCGCAAACAGTCCGCCAAGCAAAGAATCACAGAAAGCATTACCCGAGAAAAAAGAAGTTGAGTTCACTCAGTCTAATTGTAATATGAGCTCTCATGAGGCGACAAACCTCAGTACTGAAATGCTCGCATCGCAGACATTTCTACAGTCTTTGGTTATTTCTTCTGGCCATGTTAAGCCAGAACAATGGCAGCACCCAGCTAATGAATTGCAGTCCCTTTTGAAAAGAGAATTGCGGGTGCAGCTGGCAAAAGTGAGTTTTTTTGAACCAATGCGTCACTATTATATGCAGGTCAGTGAGATTGAGAAAGTCTACAATAAATGTAATGTCAAGTTTAGATATTTGAATGAGTAAGCTGATTTGAATGTACATACGCCATCTATAGAAGTAAAAAAACAAGAAATATTCAACTAGAAGAACTTCGTCACATGAAATCTGCACATATAGATCTTTATCACAAGCTAGTGACTGATCACGAAAATCAAAAATATACGACGCTGTATAAATTTATAATGACACGTGCTTGTTGGTCTCCTAGTTTACCGCTAACAGCTGCACAAGAATTACTGTCAAAGCAAAAAGAGGCTCATTATGATCAAAACGATACCTTCAATGAAGGTGAGTTGCAATATAATACTGAAGTACATCAATAGAAACAATTCTCAAAAAAGATGAGGGCATACTAACATGTCCTGTACTGAGGGATGAAATACTGGAATTTCTCAGTTCAACTGAATAAACAACTCTTCATCGGTTACTTTAACTAATTTAAATTCTGATTGACCTCTCAACAATACCTGATATGAAGATTTTCTCAAAGATGCCATTGAAAACAAAACTTGTCAACAGGACTTTCATACAAACACAATGGTTTTGTTATTACTATGAATAGCACAGATACTTTTTCAACACTTTATTGAGAAGCACTTTACAAATAACGAATTGCAAAAATGAAATCATCATATTTGAAACATAGCACATAGCCAAGCCGTTTTAAATAAGTCAGAAAGAAATTGCTCATATCTAAGCACAGGCTTGATTCAAATTATTCCTACGCAATTTATCTCAAAGAATTACAAAGTTAAGATGTGATTAATTGTACCGTTAACATGTCAATCACATAATTATAAAAACAATCTTAGAATAAATTTAATCAGAAGAATGGAAGCTAGAAAAGAACTACTGTTGACTTCACTTTGCATTTTCTCCATTGAGAAACAAATAGAATTATAGACGCATTAAGTATATACTCAGTAATTGAGTTTTTCACGAAGACAGACGGAAAGTTAAGAGCCTTCAAGCTGAGGCTGATTGTAAGACCCAAATGCTCTATCCTGCAATTGAGGATTCCCATACATTTGCGGAAATGTCTGTTGTTGACCAGGCTGTGTGATTCTGTATTGAATTGTCTGTTGTGGAGATAATAAATTAAACTCTTGTTGCGTCAAGCCTTGCTGCACTCTAAAATTGGGAACTATATTTGATGGTGTCAGATATTGCCTAATTTGCTGTGCTTCAGAGCAATAACGCTCGAGTACTTGTTGATTCTCTTCTGTTGCGGCGATGAGTTTGGCATGTAGCTCATTACGAGCAACAGTGTAGCTTTGCAGACGAGCCCTCTACATACAAATGATTATCTTTGGACACAGCTTGACTGCTTACTAAATCTTCTTCAGCTTTACTCAAAGCATTTTCATTCAAATGAAATTGCTTTATTTTGTCGGATAGTTGTCTTTCTTTCAACTCTGTCAATTGTTTCATAAGTCTTCGTATCTGAAATTTTATATAATAGAATATGAAAAAAATGCTTGTTCAAACTCACTGTGACTTCTTCCTCAGCTGCTTTTTCGCTGGCAAGTTTTGCAGCAGTCTCCAAAGCTTTGCGAGCCGCACCCTGATATTTGATCATTATAGATTGATGTTGCTCCAACCTGAAGATCTTCTCCTGATAATTCTCGTTGTAAAAGGTTTTCTGCTGCTATGCCTGCCCTTTGATAAGTAGTAGGCCCTCTTACCGTTTGTGGGGATATTTCGAGCTGATTGAGGTGACTTTGCGCCTTCTAGAATTTTTTTCAGAAAGAAGTTATCAACATACCTGTACCGTCAGAATTTTTATTCAGTACGCTTTGTATCAAGTAATCGCAAGCGGCTTTTGCGGCCCCGGCGGACACATCAGGTCCTAATACAAGCTGTAGAAAGTCAAGTTGGGATATCAGTGGATTAGTGGAATGTTCAAAAGCATTAGTGAACTTCTGCATTTCTTTCCTGGGAGTTTATGTGGAAATACAATCCTAAGTGACGCACTCTGTCGTTGTAGATTGGCTTTCTACAATGTTAGAACCCAGTGGCATAGAGGCAAATTGCGTTACACACTCAAGAGCTGATCTTGATTCAATATGGCGAGCGATAGCTTCCCAGTCTTCGCCGTGTAACTCTACTGCCTCTGATAATAACATCTTAGTAAGGAATTTTTTATATCACCTATCAACTTTGTCGTTTCATGAGATGACCATTTTTCTGTGTTCAAAGGATCTGTGATTGGGAGTGTAACCTGATCGAGGATATTCAATAATGTGAAGCTAACATGGATGAATTGTCTCTGACTTAGTGTAGGCGGATATATCCCATTTGCGTAACATTTACTACACCAAACTGCTTGATGAGTCATTATAGCACTTATGTCTGAGAAACAAGTACGATGTTCTTTCATCCTGTAATTCTACCTTTTATTCCTGGTCGTAACATCCAATAGGAATAATTGCACACTTTATCACATACTACACACTGTGCTTGACGTTGCGAACACTTCTGTTCAAATTTCAGAGAGACTTTGTACTTACGTTTTTGTTGGGTAATTTGAAGTCGCAGGGTGCTCTATAGTGGTCTGGCGTTGTACTTATGTCTGCCTGTGGAATCTTGCGTTAATTTCGGTTTCACCTGAAAATTGATGATACCCCAGAAGTCCAGCAGAGAATGTATTCGCAATAGTTGCGCGGCGTCACCATCCACGAATTTTCGACATGCCGTAAGCGATAGATAAACGCGAGGATTTCGCCTAAAAGTATGGCTGGCTTTCAGAAACACATGAATCAGTAGCGCATGATGAGGATACCTGTAGCGATTGACAATAGCGTTGCGGATTGCTTTGTATGAAGTCTCTTGTGCCGCTTCTGAAAAGTCTTCTTTAGGACTATCGTTTAATATAATACTCATAATGAGAATAAGAGTTATTTACCTGCGGACAGGAAACCTAGCTGTTCCCGCTCTATTGGATGGACTTCATCCATGGAAAACCATTTGGCAGTTGAAGGTAAAACTATAGGTACAGGATTTCCGTCCCCCAAATATTCTGCACCAAGCATGGTCGAACTTTGTTCGGCTCGTTCAAGTTCGGAACGTTCGAAATCTGAAAGACGATTGACGGATGACAAAAAGCTGCCCGATGTGCCAGAAGCCTCCTGAAATAGGGCTTTTAAGATAAGAAGGCTTACACTGACAGTGACTGGAGGTATATCTGGGTGCATTTGTGGAACTTCGGAATCGATGATAAATGGCTCCGGTGTAACTACAGAGCCCCACATCAGAAACATTGTCCTTAAAGCAGCTTCAGTCTGTTTTAATCGTGCTTGCAAACATCTCTCATATGTTGAATCCCCAGACGTAATTGGCTTTGCAATATACTGTGCCTCATGACTTGGTATTAGATTGCCCACAACATTCATGCTGTCCTTCGATTCATTGAGAATTGATTGGTCAAGAGCACGTGGACCGTACCTACAATGAATTGAGAGGTCGCCAAAATGTTTACTGAAGCTTACTTGACGACTCCAGTTCTACCAAGAATTAAGGGAGATTGGGGGGGAGTTGCTGCATCAGAAGTTGTAGCGGGAACAAGGTAACTGTCAAGAGCTGGTGGTGAGATGTGCTGCAGTGGTAAATTTGCAGCAGTTTGACAGGCTGAAGGATCGAAATTCACTTGAGATAATGAATTGTGTCGTCGACTGCGACGACCAGTGGCTCTTGAGACGACGGATGAACTGCGACCAGAAGCTGAGGTATCCTGAAAACGGAAACTCTCTTTTATTAAAAACTTAGATGAACTATTCTGATGAATTCATCAGAATTTTATCACAGCTCTCTCTTTTTGCTGTTTTAGTTGGCCGATATGACCTACAAGACGTAAAGAATTTAGAAATACTTTAGCCACGTCTTCTGTTTCCGAATCAATATCACTTATGGGAAGAGCGCCATCATGCTCAGCAGTCAGGCAGGCTTCTAAGTCAGGCGAAACTCCTGCTACCGAGCAGCTTTGTAGCTGGTCAAAGGTGCCATCAGAACCCGTAAGCGAGACAACATATGCACCGGTGAAAAGAGAAACATCATCAGAAGAAGATGACAGTACAGGACGTGAGCGTTTGATTCCTTCACGATTCGAGTCTCCTCCCGGAATCATTTTCTTCTCCTGTGATAAGGTCACCGAACGACCGCGTTTCCTGCGACCACCACTAGGAACATCTGAAAATACTTGTGATGACAAAAATAAAATCAAAATGGTTCTTTGATTCTTAAAATACCTGCGCTCTCAAACAGTTGCTCGTTGCCTTGCCCGCGACGAGGGCGACGAGTGCCTAAAAATCCCGGAATACAAAAGAAGGTCTGGAGGCCGGGACTGGTCGGGTGTTGAGACAAACAAGATGTCACAGAAGAGATGTAGGCGCGCCTATCAATTGATATTTGCTGATAACAAATGCCATCATGACACGCAAGCCAATATCAAACCTCTCCTTGTAGAGTCGGTCATACTCTTTTAGATCGACGGGAATGTCCCAACACATTACAACATACCATCGTAGAAAATGTGGGGCCCTATACAACTTACCTGTGGATTCTTGCTCGATAGAGAGTCCCAATTCTTCCTTAAGTCTGAGCGGTAAATCTTCATCATCAATCTCAAAATCCGCCTCGTTCATCCATTCATTATATTTGGGCATCAATGTGACCCATGCACTTCCAAGTTTCCATTTACCATCAGCTGGTGGTACTGCAGCAGCTGAATTTGCACCAGTATCCGTCACATTGCTACTAGGTATCCAAGTATCATAACTATCTGGATAGTACCACCAGTGTACTAGGGTTTGATTTCCGCGATCTTCTAGGGATCTGAAGTAATTTTCTTCATCACGATCATCCATAACTTGTTCGGGCAAAACGATATGTGTTGAGAATTCAATGTTGTTGACAACAGAACCTAGATATGAATTCGTTAAGATACGTCCCATCACCTCCATGTTTTTCAATAATACTCTGAAGACGATGCAACTCATTTCTTGGATGAATATCCCAGAAATAAACAGCTGGAGGATACCAAAATCCTTCCGATGACAGATTTTTCCATAAGTAAAGACTCAATCCCTTGGCAAAATTAAAGTTTTTTTCTGGGAAGAGATATAGTACATGCTGCATATACCTGATAATAAATCGATTCTACGGCTCGCAGTCCCTCCAGCTTGTTCTTTGAAGTCGAGTGTCCAAAGTAGTATATGCTTCAAGCTGCCGTTCGGATGTGCAAAGTCGCGGAAAAATGCAGCTGGTATTTTAACACAAAATCTTGAGGGCGGATCACTCTGAAATGATAGGATTTTCATATGGAATTTATCATAACTATTCGCTTGAAGATAATTCATTGACAAGACCGATTTGAACAATTAGTCTAACACCTGACTCAAAAAAAAATCACTGCAAATATATCGTTTTAGCCAGCTGTGTCACTTCGTAATCCAGATTCTCTCACTTTTTCTCCTAATGCTTCATCCATGAATAGCTGGATTTGATGTTGTAGATTATACAAAGCCTTCGGTTGAGCCGCTGAATCTCGCTTCAGTGCGGGGCGCTCGAGTTGAATAGCCTCAGCAACTAAAGCCAATTGCGCTTCATTTACAGCCTGTTCCTCTACCTTCGCCGGCCGCCTGTGATCCGACGGAGCTAGCGGCCGGCATCGAGACATTACTGATGGCCGATTACTACAGTATTGAAATTATGGGTAGAAATCAAAAGTTATTGCATTCACTTTTAATTTGGTTGTCGAAATTCAATACGATGCAGTTTCAGCAACATTTGAAAGCGCAATCATGCGCACAAGTTATTTACGGTCATAAGTTGACCTTGATTATTATGTTTAGGGTTTCTATTTCTTGATGTTATGAAACGACAGCTTACAGCTGGCAAAGTTGTCTGAAATGTTATAAGTGTCCAACAGCGTTTAAGTTCTATTGCACGCGATTCGTAAAAATAGTTTTTTAGTTATCTTAAAATTATTAAGGCTGCATGCACCTACTTTAAAGAGAATTACTGCTTAAACACATCATGCTCATATTATATGACACTATTATATTTTTTTTATCAAAATCTGCGGCTGACTGACCAATCGATCGCCCCCCTATCAATTATCAGTTGTCTCTCTGGTTGCCCTGTTGTCCCAGCACAGAACTAAATGCAGCAATTATATACAACACCGGCATCACGTACATAAAAGGTAGGTTATTTTCCTGAGTTTGCATTACTGAGAACAACTTTTCATATTATGCAACGTCTTTGATTAACGCAATGGTCCCTCCCGCGATCAGTGTAGAAATAACTCCACCTATCATGATGGCTATGTACCCAGCAAAATTGTAATGTTGCGTGTTCGAATCTTTACCAAAACCTTCAATAAGGGCGCCCCATAGCATGGGTCCCAATGCCGAACCAATAAATGCGGAGACACCCCAGATACCTAAAGCGTGTGTTGTATTCTCTTTGTCTGGCAATGTTGCCAAAGCAAGTGCATAGTCTACTGCAAGGAAGCAACCATTGCCCGCACCGTAGATTATTGCAATAAACATCAGGAAATGAAATGCATAATGGTTAAACATTGGTGCAAATAAGAATCCAAGATAGACTGCAGCCATTATGCCACATGCCAAAAATATTAGAGGCTTTTTTCCAACCTCTTGATGTTTATCTGTGTAAGATCCAGTAGGATAAGCCACTAAGGCAGCAGTTGCCTGCGCCACCAAGGCAATACATCCAATTTGCATTCGACGTTGCGCTTCAGTAGGCGTCCCAATCACATCCCGCAAATAATACGACAGGAAGGCTTGAACGGAAACGCCAATATAGTACAATGCTCTCCCAACAAAAACCCAGAAGAAATCGAGACCCTTCGAAGTATCTATCGTGTATGCCGTAATAACTTGAGCGAAGTTTGCTTTGCTCTGAAGAATCTCGCTCCGCATTTTTTTCACCTGATGTATTCTTGCGGGGTCTTCGAACTGTCGTTGTAACTTGATTGATGATCTTGAATACAATTCACGCGCGTCATGTATTTTTGGCAGCTGATCATCTTTCTGATGAGAGAGAATAGTCCAACAAAATTTGTCGAGCATAGAAAGTGTTTGCTTACTCTCATTCCTCCAATTTCGATCATGGAATCGCCATGCTTATTAACATCTGGCTGAGTTGGCTTATTAGATTCCGTCAATTCAAGTGTGCCATCAACAACGTCATCTGATGTCGTAGACCGAGGCATCAGGAGTCGAGTCGATTCATGTGAGGGTGGGGAAGTAGCTGTTGAAGTTTGCATGTTCTTTCGTGAATCGGAATTGAATGTTGATGGCGTCTCTCTGAAGCTATATTCCATTGAAGTTTGTCGTGTTAGATTTCGAAATTGCAGATTCAAATTTTTTCTGACTTCAAGCCGCCGAGCTGTACCACAGACGAGGCAGCACGATAGAGTAACTAGACCTATGTACAAAAAGTACACAAAGTGAAAATCGAACTCCGAAGTTCCAATAATCAGGGCGAATCCTGATCCCGATCCCAGTAAAGTATGAACGGCAACTAGGCCACTGGATCGACCTTGAATCTCTTTATCTAAAACGTCGGGTACCAGACCGCACTGTACTGCATAAACAACATTGAGACCTGTCATTCCAAAGAATAGACATACGTAATAAAAATAACCAAAAAGTGCGCGAGACGAAATATACATTCCGATTGTTGCGGCTACTGCAAATACTGAGCCTCCTACTATATAGGGTCGTCTTTTTCCAAATTGAGAGTTCGAGACATGTAAATCTGATATTTTACCAGCTAAGGGACATGCAAGCTGAGTAAGTCCCACGACCCCGAGTGACAGGCCTAACGTCAAAGATTGGGTGTCTGGAAAGAGTCTATTTGCTTCCGCAGGCAGCAGCCACAATCCGAACGTTCCACAAATAAACCCGTATGGAAAATTAAAAAATGTTATTGACAAGAGCTCAAACATTGAGACTCTGGATAATAAATTTTGAGTGGGAACTGAAATAGTCTGAGAATTGGGGTGGTCGCCTGTACATGGATTCAAATGAGGCTTTTGTATCTCACATTCAGATGTCGTTGAAGAGCCGACCGCATCACTCCACGGCTGCAACACAAATGAACCATCAGTTTCATTCACATGTTCACTACTGCTTTGCTTCATTTTGTCTTCACCTATTTCATAGCTCTCAAGCTCATCCCTTGTTTGATGAGACTCTTGTTGCTTGAAAGAATATGTCCGCGGGCATTCAATTGAATTCTTGTCATTCTTTTCAGACCGCGAATTAAGCAGTAATGACTGACTCATCGCAGAGCCAGCATTCGCTAATAGCGGCTCAATCAGAGTTTCGACTTTGCTGGAGGGTGGCGCGGCAAAAAAAAGCGTTTTTGCTGATATTTTTAGTCGACAGTTTTCTGAAATTCTGTGAGGCGCACAGGCTTACGATTTCAAGAAGTCACTATGAGGTACCTTTTCTAGTATTCGTCTATTTTGGCGCCATCAAGCATACACAACCTTGACTGTTCACTGAAAACGAATAAGTTTGTGGAAAATCAGGTACCTTGAACTCTTCACTCCAGCCAGTTTCAGGAAATCGATCTAAATTTGAGGACATTTTTGTCACCCTGATTGATTCACTAATCAATGGAAGAGATAAACTTTTATTACATCGCCCTGTAGTCACGGTATACGTTACAAATGATGGATCGCAATAAACGTTTTTTCACTGATCTGGTTAAGTCTCGCAGATACGGAACCAAACTGCTTGATACGCTGGTACTTTACGAATTGCATAGCTCTAATAATATATATGCGTCAATTTTTTACCCCGTGCGGCAATTGAAGCGAGGGAATGTCACCAATTCTCAAGTGAGATATGCATCAGATTTTGATGAACTCACGTACAGGAAAGATCCTCCAAAAAATTTAAATGATGAGATCACTTTCATGTTTATATTATAATCACAAGACACAGAAACCTCTCGTATATTCATTTGTGAAGAAAAACATTCAAATACATTGAACAACAGGAGATTCCGGTACAATAAGGGAAAAAAATTATGTGTATATTCGAAATCAGAACAACTGTAAATGATAACGACTAAATGGAGATCTCCACATTTCTCAGACGCAACTTTTGATCAAATTCCAATGTGAAGAATCTCATTGGATCCAGATCAAACGACGGGATTCCTGATCGGCGATCGTTTAAAGCTATCATAAAGAATGAGCTGAATTATACTGCCATCCTTTGATTAGTTAGTATAAGAATGCAAAATTATTCACAGGATAAATTTTGAAAGATCGTCACTATTGACATTCTCAGAAATCATTGGTTTATAGCTGAAATATTCATGGATCTTCTGAGACCTAACCGGGCCATTTCTTTGATACTCCGAAAAAGTTGACTTTCCAAAAATTATATCGCCATAGCTTAATAAATAATATCTATAAACACAGCAAATCTTATACCGAAGCACTTTATTTTTTTATCAGTCCAGCAATCGGACATTTAGAAGAAAATCCTCCTTCTTCATAATTACCATCCATCTTGACTGAATGTTCCGCTATACATGCCTTGCACTTCCACGATGCGTACTTAGATCTCAAAGCTGCCGCAGTTTCGTTAAATTCGGGACTCAATAATATTTGTGCATTTGCGCCATAGTCCTTAAGGAGGTGAAATAACGGTGGCACAAATTCATTATTTGGTGGATTAAGTGAATCATCTCTTAAGTTATTTGACAGTCTATCGGGATATATGTTATCTTCGTTTTAGAGTAAAATTCGTACAGCTCTAATATCATTATTATTGACAGCTATTTCAAGCGCACTGTTAGCAGTGTTATCTCGCTTCTTTTTGACTTTTAATAAAGGATTTGCATGTAGTGCTAGTAAGCGCTCCAATAAGGCGTAATCTTGCCGCCGTGTAGCTCTAGTCAATGCTGTTCCACCATAACAGATAGTATTGATATCTAAGGCGGATTTTCCCTCTTGAGCTGTTACTATTCACTTCAGTTGAAATTAGTATCATTCAATACCGTGACAAATTTGTGTCCATAAAAGGTGACAGAATAGTGATAGCTCACTTGGGTGAAATCTATAAGAGGTTTTGCCACCAATTCCGAATCTCACGATAAAAACATCTTAAATTGGGGCAATGAGATTGAGTATTGTCCCTCAAAGATTCTGAGTTAATAAAAGGCTGGAACCATGAAAAACAGGAGCTTGCAATCGAGTGAATCACTAATTGACGCTGAATCCTTTGTCTTGTCATCATTAACAGTCACGTGCCGGCTTATTCTTCTTTGAGACCGCGTATTGAATTCCTGCGATAGTGCGACCTGGAAGGAATAATTATTTGATGTTATGTCATACTGTATATTGATTTCTTTGTCCCTTCAACATTTTACATGATTTGTGACTTTAAATATTTTGCTGTCACCAGCATTCCCTCATAGTGCGACTGCAGAATCAGAAGTGTTCATGCTCCAAAACTTTAGATGTTATCTGTTAAATAATTTGCTTCATGGGTTTACTATTGACAAAAAAAAAGTCCACTCTTTGATTGACATCGTCTCAATGCAAATTAAACATAAGATTTGGTGCGTAAATCTCACCACAAAATTCATCAACGCATCGCATATGATTAAAGATATTAACTAATATATTTTCGGTCTCTGGTTGACTAATTTGTGTTTTCAAATTATTTGTTCCGTCAGAACATTCTTGAGTAACCATGGTGTCTTCGATTTGTGTAGAGATTTGCTCAGCTATGCTGCAAAGTTTACCGAAAAGTCGACACAGCGGAATTCCCTTTTCTGCAATAGGAATTTTTTTTTTCATTGCCTCATGAATCTTAATAAGAAATTCTTTTCTGCATTGTATGAATAGTTTTCTAAATGATTCTGATTCAAGAATGTCTCTCGTTTCTGCAAAGCAACCTTCAACAAAATTTTTTTCATCAGATGTCTTCAAAGATTTAAAATCAAAATAAAAGTCATCATTATTGTCATCATCATCTTTTTCGACACATGTGGATATGGATTCCGGTAACAGAATATCAATTATATATTTATTTTTAGGATTATTTCGAGAATCTAATTCTTCTTCTTCTCCTCCATCTTTTTGTTTTTGTTCCTTCTCTGCTTGCACTTGACTTTGAACCATATCTTCTTCTTGTTGAAATATCACTGCCTCTACATTTTCACAAATTAGAATCAGAAATTCTTGAATACGACTCAAAGTGATCTGATGTTGAGGCAGCACATCTTTTAAAATTTTATCAGTAGCTTCTAAAACTTTCGAGGACAATGCACTGCAACCGGAAATTGATTCAGTCCAATGAGATGCCGACAAGTACACATAATAAGCATCGTTATAGCACATTCTATTAATTAATTTTCCTTCATTTTTCTTCAAACGTATATGTTGGTGAGGATGATAATATTTCACACGTTTTGCATCATTAAATAAGCCGAATGTACCTTTTGATACATTTTCGGATGCTGTTGTACAATCTCGATAGTTTCCTATCGGATCTTGAATAATTTTATGTAATGTGCTTAAATCTTCGGACGATAATTCTTCAATTGTTGGTGTTGTTAATACCAATTGTTCGATCCACTGTCTTCCCAGTATATTTATCTGAATACGATGCAATAATAATCTACATAAAACTGAGAACATCAAAGTCACTAATTTGGCAAAGCAAAGAGTTTTAATTTGATTGAAATACCGATGCTTTTCGGCAGGTGTCAAACATGCATTCCGCAAAATATTTGTCAGAGTGATAATATCAAATATCTTGAGATGATGTTTTTGAATAAGCTCCAATCCCTTAAGAGCTGTGACGTCTGATATATGCTGGTTCCGGACAAAGTTGAAATCTATTCGTTCAATCAGCTGCTGGACTGCCTTTCGACAATTCTCGTCTTTTAAAGTTTCATGCGATATCAAACCGATCCGCCGCCATCGCTTTGTTGATAGCATTTCGGTTTGTCTACGTCTCTCCTTGCCATTTTTGTAATAATCGTAAAATAAATAGCCGGCAATGCCTACAAGGACAGTGATGCCACTATAAACAACGTATTGCGTAAATGACCTTTCCTTTTTTGATGGTGCGTCACTCCTTTTGGTTATCATGTGCAAATAGGGTCGAGTGAGAATCTCTTGCGAACCGCACTAAAGATGCGGCGGCTGAGCTGTGACACAAGTAAATTTTATTGCAGGACACATGCATTATGAGAACCTTTCACAGGGCGACTCGTATAAAAATCTTATGATTTTCTATAAGTCGAGTTAAGAAACAAAGAGACTTGCTTTGTTTATATTTTTTTTTCAAGTTTGAAGGAGTCAAGGAGACACAATTTTACTCTCAGCAAATTTTTTACGGTGCTTCATAGAAAGCCCGGAGAGTTGATAACACTTAATTTCATGACTGAAGTGAGGTCGTCGCACTGGTGGAATCGCCTCCGCTTTTGGAGGAGAAGCGATACCTTATGTGATTATAGTGGGAGGCAGACGTTTTCCACATATCATACAGGCGAGACTTCCAGTCTCATGGTAAATTTAAGCAAAACTACGACAGCTAGAACCTGTATATCGTCTAAACGCCAAGCTAAGGATTCTCTCGCTTATGATGTAAGTGACTTCACTATTCTTGTACAAAAGCCCAAAAGTAATTAAATTCTATTGCACTGTCAATAACTTGATCTCGTTAACTAAATTTATCTAAATATCTACCACAAATCTACTTTTTAAGAGATTGTATGCCTATGCGATTGCATTAGAATGCTTCTCAAGACTTTTCTGGTGAGACACAGACGACTTTGCCGCAAAATCGTGATTTGATGTTGCCAGTCCCGCGTCAGCCTATCTTCACCTCAATAAGTCGGAATGAGGCAAAATGCCTCGCAAACCCTGATGATCCAGCGGCTTGCTTCTGTTTTGGAAGTCGACTCAGACTTAGGTCATCAAGCTCCCGTCGTGAAAAGGGGAAAGTACTGAATAAGATACCGCTCCGTAAGCTAAAAGCTACGGCAAATCAAACTATGAGAAAGAGCAATAATGATGAATTTGCAATAACTCATGACTCAAATAATTGGAAGTGCTTATCGTATGGAATTCCGCGAGATTCGTATGGATATCAAAGCATTGAATGCGCTGGCTCTGTTAGTTCTTGCTCTTTTTATTCGGCATTAAGCGTCGATCCCTATGCTGCTGGTTCATTTCATTACAATCAAAACAGAAACAATCAATGCGAAGCTGACATAATGAATTCTGATGATTTGATGCCGGAGAGTAGTTCTCTGTCCATCACTCCACGATATCAAGAAATCGGAGGTGCAAAAAATTACACTGCTGGTAATCTTTAAAAATGCTCAAGTCTGTAATATAGGAGAAATTTTGAAGTTTGGTCCAAGCAATTCTCCAGAAAAAGGAATTACAAGTTCTGAAAGCACGGCAATTTCAGATTCAAAAGATGAAATGATGTCGACATCTGGGAGCCAAACATCGCCAATCCTTAAGAAGCATGCGAGTGAAAGTGGGTGTACGAGAATACATTCATGTTTTAGATGTTATTAGCGAGAAAGTGTATGGGAATACTGCATCTAACCATGAAGCTTTCCCATCCATTAGTAAAAATTCTGATCCGCTAATCACATTTGACCATCAGATGCCACTAATTACGTGTAAGTGTTCCTAAGCGTGTTTCAAAAGATACTTTTTTGAATGGACTCCTTCAGCAATCGGTGTTACTCCTGGATCAAGTGAAGACCGCCTTATTATCGCGAAATCCCTGCTAGGGCAATGGATAACGATTCCTGAGCGATCAGAGAGTCTTGATAGTCAGTACCGAATTATTGGTCTTGGGATAATTAAACGAGCGGTTATGAATCGGCTGGCGATTCCGCTTACAATGTTTCTAGAGGAAAATAATACAATACTTCATTGCTGGATACACACGCCTCTTGGTTTAAGACACATGCGCAGTGATTTATTAGGTCGTGAATGTCAAGACGACGACGTTGATGCAGGAAAGTGGACGGGCGTTACATCGGTGGTCGACTATTCAATTCCTTGGTTTGAAAATGGCAAAACTGTTCGTGCATTGCAGCAAACACGGACAAATCCCAAAATTGGGACTTCTATAGAAACACGCTGCGTTTTACCAGATAGTTTAGAAGGAAAAATAATGTTGTTCAATTTTATGATGATTCCAAAAGGTAAAGATTTAAGTGCTAAGACGTCTGCCGACCGGATTCTAAAATTTGTATCACCAGGCATGCCATAATTCTTATTACATTAAGTAGTCCCAGAAACCCATAGTTAGTGAATGCATTATAATTTTTGTTTTTCACCGAGATTTTTTCGAAATTAAAGTTATAAGTTTTACCTTGATACACGAAATTGAGTTATAAGGTATAACAGGAAATTTAGTTTTAAGTTGTTTCACGTTATATTCGCTGAGTTGCGGTACGATCTGTTAGGTCTATGAAGTAAGAAGATAATAGCTTATCTGAGAATCATTTAGTAAATTTTCAATTTTGATCTGTGTTTGATGCTTCTTTTTCCAAATAATTTTTTAAAAAGGATGCTAAAATTTTATAAATTCAGTGGGTGCTGGTTGTTAGGTTTTTTCAATGCGAATTTGACAAGTCATATTAGAGTTGTGAGGAAATTTTGAATGAGACTTATGGAATTCTAATACAGAAGTAATGCTAACGAGATTTTCCTCATCATTCCTTCAGAAGCATCATCTAGATTTGAATTCACACTTTGTTATGTTAGTAGTGTTTGCGCGTCTCCAATGAAGCAATAGTATGTGTGTTTGAAGATATTATTCTTTCAAGTCAGCATATTTTGCCGATCTCTGCCCATCGTATTTTCAAACTTAAGTAATTATAAAAATTAGTGCATATTAACTAAAAAAGTGCAATAATTTTTGACGCGTTGTGAGTTAAATATGTTTTGCTTGTTTAAAATTTGCGATTGCGTCGACGCTAGTCTGCTTGATAAGAATGTTTCGATATCTATAATATTACTAATCGCTTCCGCTTCAATTAACAACACAATCATACAGGCTGAAAGTCAACTTTAATGTAGTAAGAGGAAACCTCGCAGTATTACTTATTGTATGATTTTCATGCCGATAAGGGAAGTCAATATCTCCAGAATCAGTAAAATGCTGCAGATTTTGAGTCACTATAAGCTTAGATAGTCCAAGATTGTTAGTTTTGATGTTAATTTCTCCCACGACTTACTCATTGCCGAATTCAACGAGGTGATTCACAAGACAAAAATGAATTCTTGGAAGTCGTGATACTCGCGTGATTCTGAACAAAGTATGAGCTTTGCATGGCATACTGATTCAAATATTTATTTTATTCGTTGTAAATGATTGCTTCGGTCTTCACTTAAAAGCAAAAGTTTTTGTTTAACGTGGAATGAGGCTGTTCTTTGACCTGATCTGAAATTAAAAAAAAAAATATCAGATAAAATTTGCTGCGTAGCGCTTGCATGAAAAAAGGTGGGAAAATTAATGAATAGTCATAGTAAATACAATGTTTGTTGCTGATTCATTACGATAAATTATATTCATGCGCTAAGATTGACTGTGTTGATTGTCATACCTTCTTTTGTCAATTTTTGTCCTTAGATTTTCAAAAAATAGGGTCAAATATTATATCTCACCTTCTAATATGTATAATATTAATTCATCACAATCTGTGAAAACAAGAATGCGGAACGACTTTCATATATTTAGTTTTTTTAAGATTGCCAACGTAGTGACTGTAACCCTATCATTTGTACATATTGAAGGAACTGAACGACTTATGGCAATTTAAAAGTTGTTGCTTTCCGCAAACAAGACCTAGCTACTCCCAAAATTTGCATCCTTTTTGGTGACTGAAGACTCTCGATGCCTGCTATCAGAAGTCAAGAGGACTTCGATAAGACGCTAGGCTTGCTAGACCATAAAATGTTGTTTCTGTAATAGCGTTACATAAATTCAAACCACTTGCCATTGCACTGAACTTAGCCTTTGATTAATTGTGTAAGTCTAATGTTCTAAGTGCTTTCTAACGTTGAGGCTGGGTCAAAAATGTATAAGTTTATGGTCTCTTTCAATTAGTCTACTTAATCGTTGTGATCCCTTACTACTTATCTACCAAAACCCATGATTATGGCCCCTAACAACTGAAACACCCAGTCATTGTTGCCTCCTCTAACCGATACACTCAGTCGTTGTGGTCTCATCAAACTACGCTCAGCCGACGAACAATTCATGCTGCTTCTTGCCGCGTCTCCCACGGAGACAGAAACGTTCGATTCTTGCATCATTCTTGATGATCTTTTTCAATCGAAAAGTACAAGTACTTGTTGAGAAATCTAGCGGTTGTATGCTATTTCTCTTGTCTTAGTGGTATTTTCCAACTCTTCTTTAGTCGGATTTTGGTGTTTTGAAGTCCTTAACAAGTAAATTGGTTCTTATTAAGTTCTTAATGTTTCTTAACTTTTGCTAAAAGTTCTTTAAGTGTGCATGTATGTATGTCACTATCAAACAATGCAAGTCTTTTGGGGTTCCCTTGTGTCGGGGACGGGAATCATGTACCCGCTTCAGCCGTCATGCGCTTCTTCTTGTTAGGTCTCCCGAAAATGCGGAAT
Source organism: Ichneumoninae sp. B BG-2022a (assembly GCA_030522725.1). NCBI lineage: Eukaryota > Metazoa > Arthropoda > Insecta > Hymenoptera > Ichneumonidae > Ichneumoninae sp. B BG-2022a. Next base: position 8 of record JAPYZD010000212.1, on the reverse strand, counting down.
TCTTAAGA